>PVJA010030321.1:7395-25997 GCA_004027025.1 Myocastor coypus | reverse complement strand
CTGTTATCTTATACTTTTTACTTATAGTCACCCATAAGTTTGATAAGATAAAGCATCTCTGTTTCACCCTGGGTAGTCATACCTGGGAGCCTGTGGGCTCCCTGAGCTCTATACCGTGTTGTTCAGTAACTACCTTTCTGCACGTTTACCTCTTCCACTAAACCACGATTGCCTCGTGGGCAGGTTCTGTGCCTTAGTCTTCTTTGTTTTCCTAATGGGTCCAGCGCATCTTAAGGAGACATAAAAGGGCTATGGGATCAATCCCAGGGTCTTGACGTCGTGGAAAGGGAGCAAAGGGCCATGAAACCTGCAGTGAAGCTCATGAAATTATAATAACGTATAACGTCATTTTAACACATTCTTTGCAGTATAGGTACATGGTACAAGAGGCATTAGAACAGAGGACCTGGGTTCGCCTAGTGGGAGAGGCAGGAGGAGCCTCCTGGGGAAACGATACCTATGCTCAAACCCCAAGTGTGGCGAGTGTTAACGAGCCCAAAAAGGTGCTCATTTGCCAAGAATGGAGGAAAGAACACACGGTAAGCTCTTGGGACGTAGCAAAGGCAACATCAGACTGATGTCTTCTGAATTCCAGCCAGAAAAGATCTACAAGGTGCTGTACATGGTTTCAGGGTAAATCTTGAGGGATCTTGTTAGGGTTTATGTCTAGTTGTCCCCTCAAAGCCTCATGCAATCATGGGCGGGTATTTCTATAGATTGAGACTTGACTCATGAGTCACTGGGACTACATGTTTTAATACTGTTTGGATTATGGTCTTAGTACTGCTGTGACTATGGGTGTGGCCTGAGGCTGATAGGCTAATCCAGAGAGCCTGATGTCACTTAAAGAGAGACAGAGAGACAGACTAGAGCTGTTGCTGTTGCTCTCTGCTTCCTTGGCTGTTCCATTACCTCTGTCACCATTGTTGCTGTTCTGCCGCCATGAACTGGACCCTCCCTGCCCTGTTCCACTCAGCCTCGGTCCAGCCAAGTATGGACTGAAGCCTCCAGTAACTGTGAGCTAAATAAATGTTTCCTCCCTTCATGTTGAGTGTCAGGTATTTGTCCCAGCAACGAGTAAAAAGTAGCTAAGACAGGACTTGACTGACTTTGTCAGATACAGAAGTTACATTTTTAGCTATATAGGTCTTGCTTTAACTTGGTCTTAACTATCCAGCAGAAATTCAGGAGCCACACGTTATGAACAGTGAAGCTGAAAAATGTCTCATTTCCAACCTGCTGGAGGAAGGGGCTGCTATGGAAAATGGGGAGGGGGGGCGTGAGTTGCATGCTACTATGTGTTTCATTGAAAAAACAAACAGCTCAACAAAACATATCTTAGTGCCACTCTTCCCGGTCTCTCAGTCTTATTTCTTTGGGTTATTTGACTATAAAATAAAGCCTTCACATGTGCCATCTGTCTTTCTCTCTTAAACTTGCTCTATAAATCTTCTGTTTTTATAATTGATTCCTCTGCATATAAAGTTTTATTAGTAAGTGTTTGCAATTATATTCATCCTGAAAAGTTGCTACACATTCAATGCATATCAGATCTCGATTATTTTTAACCCTCTCCCTCTTTGTGCAAATCAGGAGTGACCTCCAAGTTGCCAATGCTATGAGGAATTTTTAGTCTCAGGATATAAAACATCATTGTTCATGCCTCCTCCCCATGAAGAAGGATATCTTTTTGTTGTTGTTATTTTTAATGTATTTAGGACAGGGTCTGCAGGGTGTAGGGTCTCATCACATAGATCAGACTCCTAGTGATTCTCCTATTTTCAGCCTCCCAAAAGCTGGGATTACGGGCACGCACCACCACGCCCAGTCTCAGTTCACCCAGGGGGGGGGGGCATGATTGACACTGCATGCTAGGGAAAAATTATATGTCTATTGTTTATTTTTTGTCTTTTTGAGACAGGGTCTCACTATGCATTTCAGGCTGGCCTTGAGCTCACTTTTGCCTCCCAAGCTGATCTTTAACTCACATTGATCCTCCTGCCTCAGCCTCCTGAGTGCTGGGATTACAGGCGCGCACCACCATGCCCGGCAGAATTATATGTTTAATGGGCTTCTCCATTTTTCTCTTCCCATGGGTTTCTTCTTCTCAGCTTATTCAGCCCTTCTCTTTCTCAGCTATTCACACTGGAGTTCCAGTGACTCACTGCTCAGACGTCTCGTGCTCTCTGTGTTCCCTTGGTATTTCTTTCCACCTCATTTTTCCCACGGACTCTCAATGTTGCATCTCCAACCAGAAAATTCGGTCATAATCTTGAGGTTCATAGTCAGACTATTCATGTAGCATTTCTGGCATAGTATAAAAAGGGCAACTAAAATTTACCATGAATAAGTTTAATGTGTGTGTGTGTGTGTGTGTGTGTGTGTGTGTATGGTACCAGGGATTGAACTCGGGACCTTGTGCTATTCTACTGGACTATTTCTCCGGCCCACAATGAATAAGTTTAGAGTCTCCACCAAATCCTATTTCTGCCACCACCTTCCCCATCTCATGTGAGGACAACTATTCTTTTGGTTTCTTTCTTCCTGTTTGTTTTACTTCAGTATATACTCCGAATTTGCCTATCATTCTGGAATCAACGATCATCATCTGTTTTCTAGACTACATATATTTATTAAATTTATAATTGCTCTTGCTCATTCTATCATTGACCCTTGGGGCCTACGTTGGACACAAAAACAGAGTTACCCCCTTATGATATAAACTCACAGAGGGAATAACAACCATGTGGCACAAGTTCTTTCAGAAGGTAATACATTCTGTACAAAGCCAGAATTACTCTGATACCACAACCTGACAAACAGTAATACAGGAAAATAAGATTACAGACTAATGCTTAGCATGAAGACAGACACACAAACTTTGTAGCAAAATATAAACAAATTAATCCAACAAAATATCTAAATAATAGGGCTTTGTTAAGAGAGAATGTATTCTTAGTCCAAGAACATTTGATTGGCTTAACATTCTCAAACCTATTGATATAATTCACAACATGGTAAGAAGGAAAGAGGAAGATAACCATGCATATGAAGAAAAAAAATTCTTTTTCTGCAGTACTAGGGATTGAACTCAGGACCCTGTACTTGCCAGGCAAGTGCTTATTCTACTGAGCCATCTCCCCAGCCTGAAAAATTAATTTTTGAAGCTCAAAAACTGACTTATGGTTTAAAGAAACATCTCAGCAAACTACAGTAGAAGAGCACTTTTCCAACATAATGGCATCTATGAAATACCCACAGTCCATACCTTACATAATTTTGAACTACTGAGTACTTCACCCTGAGCTAAGGAAAGAACAAACCAACAGATAACTGCTGAAATCATTCCCCTCAAGCCCACAGTGGAGCCAGGATAGCAAGAGACCAAACAATTTGTATGCAAGGTGTACCAGAAGGAAAGAAGTGAAACAATCTACTCTGTCAGTAATAGAAAATTCCCAGGCATCTCTGAAAGTCCTTCTTAACTAAAGTAAAAAATAAATTAGAAACGTTCTAGGAAATTTTTTTTTTTTTGAGGCAGGGTCTCACTATGCAGTTGAGGCTGGCCTTGAGCTCATTTTTGTAGCCCAGGCTGGTCTCAAACTCGCACTGATCCCGCTGCCTCAGCCTCCCAAGTGCTGGGATTACAGGCGTGCGCCACCATGCCCGGCTCTAGGAAAAATTTTATATGCAAAGATCAATCGTATTTGTGGATCCTAGAAGAAATAATTAAATGAAATTAAAACAATAGCTATATACATGTTAGTATAAAAATTTTTTAAATACTTGGAAATAAAATTATCAGGAATCATGCAAAGGCCAGCCAAATAGCTCAGCGGAATAAAGCACCTGCTTAGGCAGACGCAGCGGTTGGGGTTTCGATCCCCAGGGTGCTGTGCCAGCCCCGCTGAGACAGCGATTAAGCATAGACACGGCGGCATGCGCCTGTAACCCCAGCTCTTGGGAGACTGAGCACAGCACAGTCACTGTGAGTCAGACCTGCATAGTGAGACTCTGTAATATATATACATGAACTATGCGATGATATTGTCCTGAACACTGGATGAAATTGATAGAATTTCAAGATAATCTAACACAAAGATATACCATTTTCATAAGGTCTCCTCAGAACTGGTAAAATTCTATTCCTTCCCCAACATAGTAGCCAATGGAGAGGGACAACCTGCTCAGGACCCCCTATCCGGCCCTCTCTCAGGAGCTTTCTTTCCCCCAATAAATCTATTCTGCTCATAAAAAAAATAGTCAGTGGAATGCAATCAAAATCTCAGTGAAGCTATTTTGTTGGAAGCATCAAGGTAATTCTAAAATTTATGCATGTAAAGCAAAAGAACCAAAAATTTTAAAGCAACTTTATAAAACGCAAATTGGAGCATCATTTTAAAGAGTTACTATAAACACATGATTATCAAAACAATATCTTTGTGTTACTGGCAAAATAACACAGATTCCTAAAACCAAACAGAAAAATCCAAAACAAGGTCTACAGATCGTGATCAACCATGCTTTAACAAATGCATAAATACAGTTCAGGGCCGGGGAGGTAGGTCTGTGGCTGAACCACCAGCCTGGCAAGCAGAAGGTCCTGAGTTCGCTTCCCTGTACCAATCAGTCAATAAACATAATTCAGTCTGGAAGTGATAGTCTTCTTAAGAAATGATGAGTGGTGGATGTCCTTATGGAGTAAATCAACAGTGATCCTATTTGCTGATGAGATAACTCAGTGCTGCCTGACAAGTGCAAGGGTCTGAGTTCGATCCCTGTTTGATCCACATGCTGTGCAGGCCCTGGAATTCCAGGACCTTCCCACCCCTACTCTCCATTGGCCCTGAAACCAGAGTCAATGTTCTTTTCAAATCTCCACTCAGTTCTATGGAGGTCAACAAATCCTTGGTTATGCCCATGTGGTTGCGGGGCTTGGTCATCCGAGAGTTACTCAGGATCTCTGTAAGGGCTTCCGGAAACACAAGGCTGCTAATCGCACTTCAAATTTCATCGTCGAAGAGGTGTCTGGTGAGTCAAGAGCCCCAGAAATTTGCAATTCACACATGGTCCAAGGTGGTGCTGGGGGTGCTGTCACCATCCGGGAACTGCTTTAGGGTGAAGACTGAGATAATGTGACTTACTGTCAGGTTAATGGTACATCGCTTGAGGTCTGTGATGGGGAGAAGGTTTGGGACAGACAAATTGACAAACGTCTGTGAAAATGACGAGCATTTTCTGGGCCCTGGAGAGCCCACTGCTGACACTGGCTGATGTGCTGCTGGTTCTGATATTCTTCCTGTAGCTCAGTTCCAGAATTCTACACCTCTTGCTCTGCAAACTCCTGAGCAAGCCACTGACCATAATGAAGTCTCCGTTTCAGCATCTGCAAACAGACATATCTATGTCTGCAGGGCTATTCTAAAGATTAACTGGATGAAGCAAAGCATTTAGCAGAGTGCATGGCAAATACTCAGGTCTTCAGAGTGGAGCTACTGTAATTATCACCAGGAGGAAGCTGAAAGTAAATACGCAGAGCAAGCCGGACGCGGTGGCGCACGCCTGTAATCCCAGCACTTGAGAGGCTGGGGCGGGAGGATCAATGTGAGTTCAAGACCAGCCTGGGCTGCAAAAGTGAGCTCAAGGCCAGCCTGAACTGCATAGCGAGACCCTGTCTCGAAAAGACCAATAAATAAATAAATAAATAAATAAGCAACCATACACAGAGCAATTGTAGTTTGATATATGTTCTAGTAGAGAGAGATCCAGAGGGTTACAGGAACACAAGGAAAAGCTGTAACTTCTAGATTACAGGAGCCAACTCAGGGAAACCTTTCTGAACACACCTTCAGAACCCACCAAGATAAATGCAGGACGAACGGGATGTGAAGGGCCAGAGATCCTCAGCCATTGGCTATCTCCGAGCAGCCGTATGAAATTAGGCGGCGGGACCCGTGTCCCACGCGCCCCGGTCTAGGTTGCGAACATCGTTACACAGTTGTCAGATTCAGTTTGTCGCTTTTGATCGCCCTGACAGCCCTGCTCCCTGCCAGCTCAGACCTCGTGGTAGCGAGGCGGCAGTGGGGCTGTGGCCGTCTGCTGCGGGCGTTAGTAATGAAAACGAGTGAGTCCCTTCACAGTTTGGGAAGTACTGTGACTTATTTGCTTTATGTCATTTTTCACAAACAATGTAGGAAGACGAACGGAGACTTATTTATTTACCTATTCGAAGGAAAAAGATTCCTTGAGTATCAACAGTGCACCAGACGCTATCAGACACACTGAATTAAAGATGCAGTATTTGTAGGACAAATGGACTTGGAGTTACATTCTTCAGTCATTTCCTTATTTAATTGCCATGGGGAAGGCGGAATGTGTGCCCATAAAGGGAAGGTGTCTACAGAGTGAGAAGATGGTGTTCACCCTAACAAACAGAGGACGAAGAATTGGCCAGTGCGACATTCAGGAGGGCTCCAGGGCCACACCTCGGCAGGAAGGTGGCAGGCACTTGATCCTGACCGTGAATGAACGCGAGGTAAGCTCAGGAGCAGCTCCGAGAGCAGGAGGAAAATGACACGACTGGAGCGGAGAGCCGCGGTGTGATTATCCGAACCGTGCTGAGGATTTGTGTCCTAATCCTCAGTGAATTCAAGATTCCAAGTAGGGGAGTGACTTGAACACATTTTCAAGTTTGAACAACTCTCTGTAAAGAAAGAAGATCGCTGAGGAAAACTTTGCCAAGGAAATCTGAACCATGTGTTGCCTACTTGGGAGTAGGGGGTGGTTGGAGAGGGGACAGGGCAAAGATTAGGTCCTGAGCACCTGGGCCGGCGGGGATGCTGTGACCAGAACCCCTGGGAGGGGTCAGCTTGGGAAATGGAGGTGCCAGGCAACTACAATCGGGAGCTCTTCTTTGCTGTCTTAGGTCTGTGGGGCCGGTGAGCCGTGAGGCCATGCATTCGGTTCAGTATAAGAGAACACATCTCAGTGGAAAGATTTGGGTCAGATTTACTTATTTACTTTATCACTCTTGAGAAGAAATAACGATGCAACTGTTTCAAAACATGTTAGTAGTACATTCCCAATAGTTGATACAATGCATATTGTTGTCCTCATAGGAGTTATACAGAGCATAGGATGTAGACATGAAAATTTTTCTAATCATTGTTGGTACCAAAAATTTCTCACTGAACTAAGAGAAAGCAGCTGTATGTCTAGTTGGGCTAGATTTAGAAAGCTTGGCATCATCTGCGAATAGAAGGCTACCGAAGTTGTGAAAATGGGTGCTGTTCTCAGTCAGGAGGGCGGAGAGGATGATAAGAAAGAGGCCTGCATGGTGCAAGAACCATCACAAAGCAAGAACTTTCAAGGGACACTCAGGGACCTATGGTGGGAGTGTGTCAAGAAATAAAGTAAAGAGATAAACGTTTTGCAGCAGAAGGAAGTGGTTGGTAAGTCCAATGAGTTAGTACAGACCGGAGAAGGTCAGGCCTGTTGGGGTGATCCGAAAGCAACCAGGTGGATTGCTGAAGCCAGAGCCATTTGCAGGTTCAGGCGATGGCAGAAGTGTGGGTGAGGAGCTGGAAAACGTCTGAAGGCTTTCACCACCGACGGGAGAAGGGCGTGCGATCCGGATGTTTGCTTTTCACGTTCGCTTCATGCCAGTTGCAGAGCTTTTCGTTTCTACATTGAGTAGATGTGGCTAATCATCCCGTGAACTTCTCTCCAGTGAACTGGTCCTTACTGAGCTTAGCTTTTGGTGAATTCATTTTAAAACAAATTATTTTGAGTGAGGACCTGGAACCCAATTCTAAATGGCACGCCATTAACAGCTATCAACTGCGTAGTACTTAGTCCACACCAGGCACCTTGCTGGGGTCTCTGGTTTGTTTCCTTATTGGCTCCTTATAAATGTCTAGAACATCATGTTATTGAGTCTGAATTTACCTCCTGAAGAGTTTGAGGCTCAGGAAGGTCATATAATTTGCCTAACATCAGACAACAAGCAAAGGAAGAAACGTGTATTCCACGTGGGTCCGCCTGAGACCACATGCAGGGGCTGCTAACCTTCGTGTGTCCTCTGGATTCTGATGTGCAGAATAGATCTGATGGGCTATAGTAAAAAACTTCTGCCTAAAGTGTAGACAGCGTGGTGTTGCCTCATTCCTGGAGAGATTTCTCTTATTAAAGAAGTATTTCCAGATTTCTCAGCAGAGACCTAGAACAGAAGAGTTCCTTTGGGTATTTCTTCTCTCTTCCTCTTGTCTTTGCTTACACGGACTACGCCATCCATCCACTGGACATCAGCGCCGTTAGGCTGTCCTCACTCCTCGGGCCTCGGGAGTAGGGGAGATCACGGAAGCGTGCGAAGACCCGCGTGAGCCTGCCTCAACAGGTACAGTTCTGTTGTATGTTGACTTCAGTAGCATTGACCTTCCCAGGACCCAAGAGGCAGAGGGAGGGGCAGGGAGGGAGAGGAAGGGCTGAAAAGAGAATTGGGATGTGTCCTGTGCATGGAACAACTCCTCATCATGAATGCAATCATTAAGGTTTATAAACATGTGCTAATAAAAATAAAATTTAAAAAAAATGTTAAATTTATGCCCGTTTGTGCACCTGTCACACCAAAATGTAGTTAATTAAGAAAAAAATGGTACTAATTTTCTGCGGTGCAGTGGGTGACTGTGCTTTACAAAGTTTTATTGTAAGTTTCATAGTGAACTGCGAGAGAAGAGCTCAAGGATTCCAACTCAAGCAGTGATGGGTGCATCAGCAGAGGAAAGTGCTAATGACTGCAATTTGACCGTTGCATATTGCGTACATGTAGTAAAGTATCACCGTGCCTGATAACTGTACCTCATTAAAAAATAAATACGTAGAACTAAGCACATCCACACAACAAAGAGCAGATGTATGAGGTCAGGAGCCCGTAGAGTCCTCACACGCTGTTGAGTCTCCTAATGTACATACTGCAGCACTGGAACATGACAGAGTCCAGCAAGCATTGGAAGAAACCCCCGGTGTTTGCGGGAACATCTTGCCTGGACCACACGCTGGGAATATACTTCTGTTGCAGCCTCTGTCTCATCCTGGACATCCTGAACCTCTGGAGTGGCAGGACACAACTTCCCTGAGAAACAGACAGCTGTAGGGAGGGGAGCCTGGAAGTTCAGTCAATTAAGGCTAGAGATCTGTCTCACCGAGTCAAAGTCGCAAGATGGCCAAGCTGTACTTTCCAGCCCCTGCTGTGGGCTCCTGGCTGAAGAATTTGCCTTTGGATCAAAAGGACAAAACGCTTTCTGAAGTTCTTAGGAAGCTGGCAGTCTTTTGGTCTTTGGGCAGGCTATATCCTGATGGTTAGCTGTGAACCCACACAGTTGACCAGACCAGGCATTCTGAGTTGAGAAGATCTATTGGAGGTAGGAGCAAGTGGGCTGGCTGTCTAGCAGACCAACACAGCAGCAAACAAGGCAAAGCACAGGGCTTGTAAGGTATTTTATGGGGAGAGTGTAGCCCAGGGAGAGCTAATCTTGACATGGCTACTTGGTCTGTGGAGGACTCTCAGTGTTGACCAAAGAGAGTTTCTGTGGTCTTCTACCTGGGCCTCAGAGTCAGGTGGGGTTGCTCTGTGGTTTTGGCCAAGGGTAAGTGAGCTGAGACCAGGGTAAAGAACAGGCGTGTGAGGTGCAGGGAGCCTGGGAAACCTTCAGTCCTGACCCATGGACTGATATGGAATCAGGCTGGCTTGTCTCTGTTTCAGCAGGTGAGGCAGGGCACCATGACCAGACCTCCAAACGAGCTTCCACGTCGTGCTAGAACCCCTCTTTGCACTCCGTTTCCTCCCGCTGCCTTTCCTGACGTCTATGCACCCGTTCACTATTCAGGCGTTTCTCTTGTAAGTCGCTTATGATTTATCTTCTCTGCCCTTTGCTCTGTCCCGCAGCTTCAGCTCAGGATCCCATTATTTCTTACCTAGGCTTCGTGTGCTGCTTTGCGCTGCTGTCATCTGCCGCCAGGCCTTAGCCACACATTCTTCTGCCTGCGTGATCTTCCTCAAACACCAATCTGAGCATGTCATCTCTCTCATCAAACGCTCCAGTGGCTCTCCATTGCCCTGAGGATGGAGTTCAACCTCTCTAGACAGAGGGTGAAGTCCTCCCATAATCTAGTTCCACCAGAGCCTCCCACTGCATTTCCTGCCATTTTTCTGTAGGAGTCATTTTGCTTTAGCCATAAAATATCTAGCATCTCTTAAAAAATAAATGCACACTATGTATATTCAAGTCATGAAGCCTGACTGTTTCTTTCACCTAGAAAGCCGGGTGTGTGCCTCAAAGTCCAGCTAAGTTTTCAGGACCAAATAGAATATTTATTCCGTTTGTGACGACATACCCTGAATCCTAGAGTGGCTCAGGTCTAGTGGGCTTCTATTCTGACAATAATTCATTGTCTATAGGCTCACTGCACATGGCCTAATGACGTCAGAACTCTCACACAAAATTGTTGTACCAACCTGTTATGTTCTGCATTCTGAGGAGCATACAGGAAGTGCATGACAACACAGCCCGGGAGGTCCAGGACACGCATGATGATGTCATGGACTTCTCACGTTAAATCTCTGCTACGGCACAGCTTGACTTTTGCAGGTGTTACTTGACTTCTGTACTTAATACTTATCTATTTATTTATTTATTTATTTATTTATTTATTTATTTATTTGGCACAGGGTCTCACTATGCAGCTTGTACTCTTAGCGATCCTCCTGTCTCAGCCTCCCCAGAGCTGGGATCAGGCAGGCGCATCGACTGCATGCTGTCTCCCCAGCCTTAACATACATTTAATCTATAAAATGGACACAATAGGCACATTCTCATTTTCTTATCCCTGAAATGCAATACTTCGAATAAGGAATGAGTGATTTATTATTACATGAATTTATCAAGCATTCACAGGAAGATGCAAGGAGAAGCTGATATCCTCTCTGTTGCTCCTCCGTCCTCGTAGGCTGGAGTTTTGCCACACAGCTTTGTGTCCCCATAGAGGTCGGAAGGGGACTTGATGTTGTCCAGGTTAGTCACCATTAAGCCACTGCACAGGACCACCGCCGTGGGCATCACATGTGCTGATCCCGCTCCTTCTAGACATGAGACCATGAGCAAGCATGGAAGCAAAGTCCGAGAGTGCTAGATAAACTGAAACCAAGTTCTGTGTGACCCTAAATTCCAAATCCCACTTCCTACAGCCCCCACAATTGGCAGCACTGGTCCCCAAAGCAAAGTTCGTTCCAGTATCCTAGGTGGCTCTGGCATTGCTTTGCAGAAAAAGACACAGCACGGAATCCATTATGCCCAAGCTATTGCCTTGAAACATAAATAGTCCCTCGCTGTGGAACTGTTTGCTGTGAGAAATGTGCAGGCTGGAGAGAAGCGAGACGTAAAATCATTATTTCACGCAGAAAGACATCGCCAAAGGGACAGAATTACTTACTGTATTAATTCTGTCCTTCAGCCCTGAGCTCAACTCCCTGCATAATGACTCAGCCTCAGAATGTATCATCGGCAGCATTTAGGGATATTTCCTCTATGATTTCCGCAGACGTTGAATAATCTAAGGCGTCCTGTTGCATTCTCTTTTCTACAAGTCTTTCTCCTACTTTTCCTTGATTTTTTTTTTACCTCTTCCACTGTATTACTCTGCAAATGGGCACTCCTTCCTACCCACTATTCTTTCTTCTAAGACTAATTTTTATGTCCCTTCTGTCCCCCCAAGCCCTAGCTTCCTTCCTGTTCTTCCCTCTGGCCATCCCATCGGCCCTCTGTCCTTCTTCTGTCCTAGGTGGCGGGAACACCCAGTGGAAATTCCATCGCAATCTGAAAATCAGAACAGAGAGCACCCCCTAAGGTGCCACGTACAATCGTCATTGAGAATCACCCTGCAAAACCGTCTCCGGAACCACATGTAGAGCCATCATCTAGAACTAGGGTACAGTATCCGAGTGCGAGAGGACGACACTGAAGTAGTTGCAAAGGCAAACAATATCTGCTGATATCTCGCATTTTAATCTATGAATTGCCCTAATAGCCAAATCATGCCTAATAGCAAAGCATAGCAGACATCCCCATTTCCACAAGAAATTGTACAGCTTCCAAGAGAGTCAGAGCCACATGTGCCCAGATGGATTGTCACGTGCTGTCCTATTTCCTCACTGCCTCATTTCAAAAGACTTATAGGCTAATTGTACCAGGTACGTTGAGAGTTGTCACGTGGGAGAAAAAAAAATTCCTTCCGGGTCTGGCATGAGCACGATTATCTAACAGTGCGCTACAATTTCTTTTAGATGAACAACTTTTGCTGCCACATGTTCAACACCTGGTGTGTGGTAACTGTTCCCAGAACTCTGGATTTACCACCTCATTGAACCTTCACAGCCTTCCTGAGAGACTGAAGGGAATGCGTCCAGCCTCAAGGCGAGCAAGGTAAGTTCAGAGAGGCAAGGCGGCTTCCCTCAGATTGCAGATCTCCAGAATATAAATAGTAGTGAGAACTCTGTAAAAGAGGGCACAAAATGCTCAAGGCCAATAAAAAAATATTGCTACAAGTATTTAGTGGGTGTTTATAAAGAGGCTTTGAAAAACAGAGACATACTATGTTATTGTTTAGAAGAATATTTTTAAAAAAAATACTAACTCTATCCCCCAGAGGGCTCAACATGGCTGAACAGACGAGGATCCATGTTGAAATAACTCTGAGAAAATCATCTATAAGTACAAGTGATGAGGAAACACGATGGGACATACATCTGGGTGCCAAAATCAGTCTGAAATAAGAGACTTGTAGGTCAAACAAAATAGAGGCAGAGCACTTTATAAAATGAGCAGCTGACCAGAAAACTGCTCTCTTCCCAGTGGCCTGCCAGTTTTCTAGGGGGTAATTTTGTGAGGCATCATGGCTGAGGGAAACATCTAGCAACAGCAAAGTTAGGGACCACAGCAGAGGCAGTGGGGGTACTGAGCGGGCCAGCGCCACTCTCCTGCCCTGCTCCCAGCAGTGCCCGACGTTAGCTTCCTTAAGCCAAGGAAAGGCCAAGGGTGGGGAGTCGGTGCCTGTCCCTGTCCTGCTTCCCACAGCGCTACACAGAAGAGGGTAGGGCCAGGGAGGCGGCCAGCTGCACGCCTCGGCCCTCTCCAGGGATGTGATGATGCGCAGTGCAGCAGGATATAAAAGAGAAGGCTGCCCGAGGGCTGGGAGGGACCAAATGGACTGAGAGCAGCCTTGGGCCACCTGTGTGAGGACAGGGGAGCGCCTAGGACAGTGACACAGAGACAGACAGGGCAAAGAGGCCTGCGCGGGCCTCCTGGGGACGCGCAGAGGGTTCTTGGCTGATGTCTATCTCCATGCCTCGCATGTGGAGCTCAACATCAAAATCGGCATGAACTGTGCCCAGCACTCATCCTACTGCAGACTCGCTGGCGTTGCAGAGCACAGACCTAGTCTCTGTCCCGCATGCTAGCACAACACTAAGCACCCCAGAGAAATGCTTCTGGTAGCCTAGGTTTCTATGTTTATCCTTTGTTCGCTTTGGTTCTGCCTCTTTCTCTTTCTTCCATTTACCTGATTTACTTTGATATTTTCACGTGAATGAATATCATCTGTAGTCTTTCCGGCTTGCGTTAGTATTCTTCTGCTTTCTCCTGCACTCTTTTTCTCCTGCCCTCCCTCTTTTCCAGCTTCTCAAAGATTAGGTGATTATCTTTTGTTATTCTGTCTTGCTTCTACGACATTGCCCTTTATTTACCACTGTATTTACCCCCTCTTACATCCTCCCATCACCCTTAGGGCAAAATCGCTCTACTAAAGGAAAACTCACAGCTTGCAAGGTTCTGGTTTATGTTGGATTCTATGAAATAACTGCAGATCTGGCTCATAAGGTTAACGGTAGCAAATTGACAGTTACCACACTTTGTCAATTGCTAGGCTGTGCTTGATGCTATTGTTACGGTGACTTGGGCTACTTGGCCAGAGTGTCACTGCTATTGTCATCAATTGTTCTCCTTGTGTGAAAATACTGTGATTGCCTGGGGTCATAATCAGCATTATACTGCAGTGCCAAAGTACTGGGCGCTGAGGCCAGTAGATAGCAGCTTCTCATCTCCAACAAATTGGGAAGGTAAACCGTTGGGACAGAAAAAAAGGCCAAGAGCCAACTACATCTAGAATACATCTCAGGACTCAGCGTGGTAGCACATGCCTGTAATCCCAGTGCTTGGGAGGCTAAGACAGGAGAATCACTGTGAGTTCAAGCTACATAGTGAGACCCTCTAGACCCTGTCCTAAGTACATACAAGAAATAGAATATATCTCTGAGAAACAGACATTTCCCATGGAAACTTCAAAACTGGTGCTATAGCTGCCAGTCACAACCAATTTATAAACACTAACACAGAAAACAAATGACAATAGAAAATGACAAGAGGCAGAAGGAAAATGTGACCCCGCACCTCAGGGCAGAGAGGACAAGTGCAGGGGGGAGACATGGAGAGGAAAGCAGGAGTTCCTGAATTTTCCGCAATGTAGCCGCAGAAGTAAGAAGCAAGCAAATGAACAAACAAAAAAAAAAACACATGAATGATGTTGTTATAGAGAAAAATCAGGTCAGTCTCTGAGAGGGAGGGAGGGAGGGAGGGAAAGGGAGGGAGAGAGAGAGAGAAAGAGAGAGAGAGAGAGAGAGAGAGAGAGAGAGAGAGAACAAAAAGGGATTTGCTCAGTAACTACAGAACAGATACAGGTAAGAGAAAATAGAAGAGCTTAGGAAAGCTATGGAAACCGTGAGTGCCCAACCGACCAAAGAAACTGCACCCAAGAAGGTATGTAAAAAAGTAGACGTTCTACTGAAGGTCTATCCAGTCGAGTGAGGCAAGGTGAGGACAGCATAGCAGCTCTAGCTGACAGAGCTGTGGTTAACAATCAGGAAAGGAAAGATCTCTTAAAAGCAGCAAGGGACCTGGAGACCTCAGTTCAAAGATGCAAAAAAAGTACAACGTATGCAGATCTGAGCGAATGGAAAAGCAAGGGACAGGGAACATGATATATATATAAAAAAAATTGTTAGCAAAAGTAAAGGCAAGAAAAATAATTTGTCATACAGATTAGTGAAGCATGGGGGAGTCCAATTAGTATGATCAAAATAAAACTCCTGCAAGACATACAATAAGATTTCAGAAATTCAGCACAAGAGCAATGCAAAAGAGAAAAGAAACAAATCAGTCTTAAAGGAAGCTCATCAGAATCATAGCAGATTTGACAACACAAATCCCTCTTTCAAGGACAGCTTGGAGTGAAGCATTTCAAGCCCTAAAAGTAAACAGCCTCCAACCAAGATTGATGTAAGCTGCAAATCTATCTTCCAAAATCAATGGAAAAAGAAGATACTCCCATGACAAAGAACAACTCGAGGAATTAGTGATCACCAAGCTAGCTCGTCCAAATATTCTAAAAAGATGTTTTAAACACAGAAGAATAGGACTACAGTCCCTGAAGCCCTGATGCAAAGAATTAGCCGGGCAAGACAAGCAATTAAACAGAGGGGAAAGACACAAAACAATAGGAAAATCGAATGGCAAGCATAAGCTAATATATGTCAGCTACAATCATCAATGGAAATGTTCTCAGTCAACTAATATGATGCACATATTGACTCAAAAAGAAATTCAGGGACAAAAAGTCAAAGAAGGAAAACCAGTACTTCATGTAACAGAAAAAAAAAGAGATGTGACTATTATACTTGAAAAAGAGGGAATGCCAAACTAAACCGATAAAAAGAGAAAAAGAAGGTCACTACATATTTGTTAAGGGAAACTTGCAAGAGGGAGAGAGAATAACCAGAAATATACGTGCACCAAGTACTGGCAGATGCGACTATGTAAAATAAATATTAAGGGCCAGCCAGCCAGCTCAGTGGATCACAGCACCTGCTTAGGCAGACGCAGAGGGCAGGGATTCAATTGCCAGGCTGCTGTGCTGGCCCTCTTCCCACGGTGCGCTGAGACCACAATTGGGACTGGGTGTGGCGGTGTGCACCTGTAATCCCAGCACATGGGAGAACAGAAGATCACTACAAGTCCAATCTAGTAGTGAGACCATGAAGACTCTGTACTAAACACACACACACACACACACACACACACACACACACACAAATCACAAATATTAATGGAGCAAAACATCAAATAAGCACTAACATAATTGTAATCAGAGACCACAACATGCCACTGCTACAAATAGACATATCCACTAGACCAAAAAATCAACAAGAAATATCAAGTCTGAACCAAACCTGTGAACAAATGGACTTATTAGATGCCTACAGAGTGCTCCACCACACAATATGAGAATATACTTCTTAGCTGTTCATGAAATGTTCTCTAAAATAGATGTAGTACTACCCCATACAGTATACCGAAGGAAGGGCAAGGAATTTAAATTATGCCATGCATATTATCAGACAGCAGCGCAATGAAATTTGAAATCAATGCAAAAGAAACCACAAAACTACATCAACATATACAGATTAAATAATATCCTCCTGATTAATAGATCACAAGTAAGATTAAAGAGCAAAGTAGGAAGTGTCTACAACTAAATGATAATGCTGGTATACTACACCAAAACTTACGGGACACAATGAGAGCGGTGCTAAGAGGGAAATTTATGGTAGTTGTGGACTCTCACATCAGGAAAGCAGAGTCAGCTCCAATACACCATTTCGTGTTGAAACTCAAGCTTCTAGAAGAATAAGTTTCAGTCAACCCCAAAACTCATACCAGAGGGGAAATTATAAACATTAGAGCAGAAATTAGTGCATCTGAGGTAAATCAAGGAATGCATGGAATGAATAATTGCTTCTTTAGGAAGGTAAATAAGATTGATAACTTTAGCCAGCCTTACCAAAAAGAGAAAAGACTCAAATCCACTTAATTATGAGGGCAAAGGGGGAAATTATAGGGAGACCTGCAGAAGGCCAGAAGGTCTTCCTTGTCTCATTCAAGAGACTTTATTCTAATATGAGAGAATACCGAGAAAAAACATACAGATTCATAAACACATATTAATTACCAAAGCTGAGTCAAGCAATATAGAAATTCTAGATAACCAAATGCCCACAAAACTTAATTTTTTAATTAAAAAACTACCATGAAAATCCCAGGTCTTCATGGATTCACTACCAAATTTCATAAGAAATTTAGAAAAGATCCAATATTACTACTCCTCAACATCTTTAATGAAATTTAACAGGAAGTAGCACTTCAAAACCAACTCCTGGAAGCAAGTATCGCCCTCATACCAAAACCAGGAAGTGCTCAACCGAAAAAGAGACTACAGGCCAATCTCCCTAACAAACATAGATGGGAAAATTCTCAATAAGACACTGGTAAGCAGAAAGCAGCAACTCACCAAGAGGATTATGCACCATAATTGAGTAGGACTCATCCCAGGAATGCAGGATATTTCAACATGTAACAATCCATAAATGTAATACACTATGTCCATTGAGACAAAGGAAAAAATCACATGACCATCGCAATAGACAAAGAAAAACCATTTGACAAAGTTCAATACCTATTCATGGTTTTTTGGAAAGCCCTTCAAAAAATTGGAAGAGACAATTTCTTTTTCAATCTGATAAAAACCATCTATATCAAACCAAGAGCCAACATCATGCTAAAAGATCCAAAAACTGAAAGCCATCAATCTAAAATCAGGAACACGATGCAGATATTTACTAACATCACTCTTGCTCAATATGAGTCTCAACATATTATCTAGAGCAATTAGACAAGAGAAACAAAAAAATGAGTAGAAAGAGGAAAATAAGTTAAATTGTCATTATATTCAGATGACATGATACTCTAAGTAGAAGATCCCCAAAACTCCACCAAAAAGGCTTCTAGATTTAACAACTAAATTCAGTCATAAAGTTGTATATAAAGGCAAAACTAAAAAAATCAACAGCATTGCTGTACATAAATAAAAAACTCATTAAAAAATTAGGAACACAACACCATTCATAATGGCATCAAAAAATGAACTGATGTAATAAAAGAGATAAAAGACCTTTACATAGAAAACTATAGTACTCTGAAAAAGGAGATTAAAAAGAATATCAAAAAATAGAAAGAGGCCAGCCAGCAGCTCATCAGACTACAGCACCTGCTTAGGCAGAGCGCAGTGGCCAGGGTTCAACTTCCCAAGTGCCATGCTGACCCAGCCTCTGGGGCAAGCTGAGACTGTGATTGAGACTGGGCTTGGGGACACAAACCTGTAATCCCAGTGCTTGGGAGGCTGAAAACAGGAGGACCACTATGAGTCTGATTTATATAATGAGACCCTGCAGACCATATACTAAAACACATCAAAAAAAAAAAAAAAAAAAAAAAAAAAAAAAAAAAAAAAAAAAAAAAAAAAAAAAAAAAAAAAAAAAAAAAAAAAAAAAAAAAAAAAAAAAAAAAAAAAAAAAAAAAAAAAAAAAAAAAAAAAAAAAAAAAAAAAAAAAAAAAAAAAAAAAAAAAAAAAAAAAAAAAAAAAAAAAAAAAAAAAAAAAAAAA
>PVJA010030320.1:0-25907 GCA_004027025.1 Myocastor coypus | reverse complement strand
AAAAAAAAAAAAAAAAAAAGGTGGGGGGTGCGGGGGAAAGGGAAGGCAGGCCAAGGATCCTGACCCAGCAGGCGCGCGGGCTCAGCTCCCAGCGGTGGGGTTTGGGCTGGGCTGGGACAGGAAGTTAGTCTCGGGAACGCAGAGGCGGGGCAGAGGGGCGCAGGGGCTTACCCGCAGCGGGTGCGCAAGCTCAGCTCCCAGCGGTGGGGAGAAACAAGGGCTTATGTCTTTCAGTTTATTGAGTTTTTATTACTTTTGTTTATTTATTTCCTTCCTCTAGTTGATTAAATAAGGAATTTTATATTTATTAATTGTATTTTTAAGTTTATGCCCTTTAATAATGGCTGCTTCATTATTACTCCGGATATTATATTATGCATTCATCTGTGCAATTTTACTGGTTAAGAGAGATGTTAGAACCATATCTCCTCTTGTTTTTGTTTGTTGGTTTTTTGCATTTTAGGGAAGGGTCTACAGGGTGTTCAGGGTCTCACTACTATATTCATAGTGATCTGCCTGTTTACATGCCTGTAATGCTGAGATTACAGGCATGCACCACCATGCCCAGTCTCAGTGACCATCTCAGCATGCCCCAGGGGCAAGGCTGGCACAGCAGGCCTGCAGATTGAAGCCCTGGTCCCTGGGACTGCTTACAGCCACTTTAATCTGCTGAACTATTTGGCTGGCCCTCCCTATATATTGCTATCCTTTATGTTTTTAATACAATTATATGAAATATTTCTTACATGTACATGTACAGTTACATCACAGATTGTTGTAATTTTTGCCTTAGCATTCAAACATAAAAACTAAAGAACAAAGTTTGTATTTACCCATGTATTTACTCACTATTCTTTCTCTCTGCTGTTTATGTTCACAGATTTTCCATTACTTACTGTTTTACATTAGCTGTCCTAGTAGCAAATTTTCTGTTTTCCTCTAAGAATGTCAGTTTTACCCCTTCATCTCTGAAGAATATTTTCAGTGGATGCAAGATCTGAGTTCACAGTTCTTTGAGTACTTGAAAAAATGCCTACATAACAATTTTCTAGTTTCTGATTAAATTTTTTCTGTCATTTGAATTGTTTTCCCATTTAGCTAAAGTGTAGTTTCTTTCCTGCTAATCTAGGTATTTTCTTTGTATTCAGTTTTATAACGATAGCTATGATATACCTTAGTGTGGCTTACATTAAGTTTACCCTATTATAGGTTTGCTTACCTTTTTTATGCTTTCTGTGAAATCTGTAAAGTTTTCAAGCCTTGATTTCTTCAAGTATTTTCTTTTTTGGTAGGAAAAAATTATATATCTATATCTCTATCTATCTATCTATCTATCTATCTATCTAGTTACTTTCTTCAAGTATTTTTTAGCCCAACTTTTTTTCTCATCTTTCATAGTCAAATGTTAAATCTCTTGATATTGACCCACTGTTTCCTGATATCATATATTTTATTCAGTCTTTTACTTTTAGATTAGACTAGTTTTTTTTTTTTTAGTATGCTGATTTTAGTTCACTGATCTTTTTTATGCTTCTTCCATTCTAGTGTTATGCATCTCTATTGAAATGCTTTTCAGGTATTATATTTTTCAGTTCTAAAATTTCTCCATGGTCCTTTGTATTTTATATTTTTTTATTTACTTTATTTTTTTTAAGATTTTCTGTGTCCTTGCTGATACTTTCTGCTTTTAAGTGTTTTCACCATTTCTTTCTAAAGCATTTTTGTTAAACCAGTTATAGAATCTTTGTCAAATCACTTAAGCATCATTACATATTGGTGGCTGCACTTTTCAGTTGTATTTTCTTTCGTTTTAAAATCCTATGAGGGGGGGCCTGGCAGGATGGCTCAGTGGTCTAAAGCGCCTTCTTAGGAAAGCTTACACGGCTTCAGGGACCGCGGTTCGATCCCCAGCACCAGATGCTGCACCAGCCCTGCCCTCAGGGCAGGCTGAGCTGGCCATAAAAATAAATAAACAAACAAACAACCAAAAGTTCTGAAAAAAGAAAAATAAAAAATTCTTAAAGAATAAAATAAAATAAAATTCTGTGAGGGCCTTCATTGTTCTTTTTGTTATATTTTGGGTTTATTATTATATATGTTACATAATATGTATATTATATATATATATATAATTTATATATATAAAATTTTGGCTTTAGGATGGAAGACTGGACCTTAAGCTTTCTATTGTAGCTGCCTCATTTTGTCACTAGTCAAAGAGGTGAAGAGAAGAGGGAATGACCTCTATGGAGCCATGTTGTGATGGAAATTAATATTCTTCTTGATCTTCTTTGATACTTGAGGTGGAGGATTCCAGTAGTAGGGTGAACATGGTACTTCTGGCTTTTTACTGTCTCAAAATTAAAAAAAAAAAATAAGTGTGCTTCCTGGTTGGAAAAGAAAACTATAGTTTAAATTTGTAGTTAATGGAAGTTATAATTAATATTCTTTGTGATAAAATGACTACAAGTATCTATTAATGCTTATGGAATTATGTTTTATGATCCTTATAGCTAATTTCATTTTTTTCACATTTCTTTGGCAGAAATAGTTATTGATGAAAATTAATCTTAAGATATGCTTATGGTTTTGTGTGAGTGTATTACCATAACAATTTGGAATCCCATTTTTAGAATTCTCTAAGATTGTCTACCTTTCTACCATTTCAGTAACATTGCCAACTTAACATTTGTTGTGAAGATTAGGTGAAAACTCCTCAGTTGTAAAGTTAGATGGATTTTAAAATACGATAATTTCATTTATACTGACATCATGACCAAAACTTCTGCTAGAACTGTAATCTGAATGGCATATTATGCATAGCTAGGAAGCAGAGTCAGGAACTTAATCAGACCTTATTAAAAAAAAAAATCTTTTTGAAGGTGGGAGGCTGGCGGTGTAGCTCATTACAAAGGCCCTGGATCAACATTCCCTAACATTTTTGGTATCAAGGAAAGGTTTCATGGAAGATGGATCTGTGGATCAAAAGGCATGACAGTTTCAAGATGACTCAAATGCATTACATTTATTGTAATTTATTATTACATTGCTATATATAATGGAATAATTATGCAACTTCATTATAATGTAGAATTGGTGGCAACCCTTGATATATAGGAGATTGAAACTTTCAATGTGAAAGATATCTGAAATGAATTCGTGCTCTCTAAAACCAAATAATGAAAAAATTTTAAAAGGGATTTTTGTAAAGCAAAACCATTGGGTGAGGCCAGGTCTAGGGTGAAAAATATGGAAACTCACTAGGTGAGCATGAGGTGAAACCAAACTGCTCAGTCAATAAGATCACAAGCCCAGTTGCTCAGGTAAAATTGATTAAATCCGACATCAACTAGGGAAACAAGTCACATAGCAAGCAGGCCTGAATACAAAGCTGGGCCTATTCCAGTGGGGGTTTGGTTTAGTGACTTTCTGGCTTTTTTTTTTTTTTTTTTTTTTTTTTTTTTTTTTTTTTTTTTTTTTTTTTTTTTTTTTTTTTTTTGATAGAGACCTATTTAGAATATTAATCCCTGATGTTCCTCTTTTGGGAGGTATGCAGTTGTTTAATCTTTTGTGTTGAGGTCTGGTCCATGGTGGGAGTGTCTGCTTCTCCCACTGTTAAAAGACATCTTTTCTTCCATACTGGCTCCTTCTGTGAGTCTACCCCTGTCTGACTGCCTATAATATTTCTGTCTGACTTAGCTGCCTACAACACCCTCAGTTTACTGTGTTAGGTCCCATCTGGACGTGATTGGAGACAGTGACTCCCAGAGTATATTGTTTATGTCCTATCTACTTCATAATCTCATTTTGGTTGTTATCACTTGTGAAAACTGTACTTTACAAAGATGTTAAAAACAGAAGCATACAGTTTAGTACTTTTGTGGCAATCTCACAATATTCTGTTTTGACTTTAATAATGAACATAAGCCAACTTTAAGTTCTCTCCAATATACTTTTAAAAGCTACCATTATTTGCAGTCTCGGGCAGTTGATCTCTTCTCGCACAAAATCAAGTTGCTTGGCTTATTCACTATGTCATGGATCCATTTCTTCCTATTTCTGGGTCTTTTGGTGGTGAAAAGCATGGATAAACTCTTAAAAGCTGCTACAATTGATCATGCACAAGCTGAGAAAAAGACTGTCCTGGCCTAGTTTGTTTCTACGTGTCCACTAATGCTTGAAATGTGTTTAAAATTCCACTTTTTCACTTAATACTGTCATAATTTCAATTTGGCATTGAATGCATCTATTTTACCTGATGACTTTAGTACAGTTATCATTCTCCCTTGACTTGACATGACAGATTATGTTCATTTAACAAGTTGAATGTTACTTCAGTAAGCTTTGTTACCCATTCTGGGTCACTGAAATGTAGTGCTTGTGGACTTTTTCTGAAAGAAATCTGTAGAGTGGCTTTTGTAACTCAAAAAGTCTGGTGAGTGATCCACCTTCTGAAAAGCATCTCACTTCTGTGATAAAAACACATAGATACTTTGACCCATCTCACAAAGCCATGTGAAGAGATGTGAGTTAAAGGCATGCACTTTAGTGGGATCAGTAATTTTAATCACATCCTGCACAATGTTGTACAGTTGAAGTGACATTTTTTTAGCCAGCAAGTCATCATGGATGACAGTGTATGTAGAGTTGCATTCAGACATGACCTCTTGGACATGAGTTGTGAAACTAGAAAACCATGTAGTAGTCATAGCAGCTACTCTGCCTGTACATATATTAACCCAAAATGAAAATTTCAGTGAAATTTTTCTGATATGTATAATCGTTTAGATTTGAATATTTCTTCAGCACTGGTATAAATTGGCAAGAAAAACAGTTATCACATATTCTCATGTACATCTTCCTGAAAAAGATAGTACACAAAAACATTGTTACCTTGTTTCATGATCAGTAAACTCATCAACCTGGATTGCATACCACTAATTCTAATGATTATGTCTCAGTATTTTTGGCATTTCATCACTTTGTCTAGTAATCGTGCTAGCTAAAAGAAGAACACACGTCACCTTCTGAATTGTAGTCTTTCTTAAATGTTCTTAGCCACAGGTAAGATCAACTCTTCACAAGGTATAAAGGGACTCTTAGTTTTATTGATGCAATTAGCCATTAATAATGATGCTGTCGGTACAGACACATTTGAAGTGGTGACTAAATAGCTGTTTCTCTTGATGTTCACATTTTTCTCTGTTGAAGACCCCAAAGGTTTATCTTTTAATGTGGTTACTTTGTCTGCATATGTTAAACCAGTTTTGAAGCTTCTTAGCTTTTTGCTTTGCCATTTGCAACATATGAAAGCTTGATTTTCATGGGCACCAATAAATGCAATCAACCAGTGATTTAAGTGGGATGCATCGTATTATTTTAAATGAAGCTTTCTACTCTTGGCACTGTTAGTCTTCTATCTCATCAGTGACTTTGTTCCCCTATTCCAAGATGCTCTCCATTGACTTTTTATGTTTCTTTAGTTCGGCTAGGGTTAGCTTGTGATCTTTTTTTTTTTTTTTTTTTTTTTTTTTTTTTTTTTTTTTTTTTTTTTTTTTTATTCATTTTAATGTGAAAATAATAGCAATGAAACAGTTTCAAAACAAGTTAGTAGGATTGTTACAACAGTTAATACAATGCATATTGTTGTCTTCATAGTACTCAGAGAATAAGAAACAGACCTGATATCTTGTCTAAACAATATTAGTACAAACTTTTATTCTTTTTTTTTTTTTTTTCAATTTTTTTTTTCTTTTTTTTGTGGGACCAGGGTTCAAACTCACGACCTCGCACTTGCCCAGCAGGCACTTGTGCCTCGGAGCTATCTCCCCAGCCCCACAAACTTTTATTCTTAATGAACTAAGAAAGTAGCTGCATATCCATCCTAACACTCTTGTGTATACATATATATGTTTTTTCTTTTTAAAGTTTCTAATAGTAGGAGAAAATATCATGCCATGTCTTATTAGTAGATTATAAGTCAAAGATACAGTATAAGTCATAAAACAAAAATTATAATTAAATAATATTCAGAAAATGAGCTATATTAATTACAATTAAATTAAATATTTTAAAACAATATTCCAAAATTCAAATCAAATTATGAGTCCAACTTAGAGGCCAGAATGTTTAGTATCATATGTATGAATCTCTAAGCAAGGCAGAGTACTTGCATAGTATTTGAATAGGTTAATATATACAAAAAATCAACTAAGAAAAAGTTTCCATGGTAGTAAAGAATTACTAAGAATGAAACATAAGTACTGGAATGACAAATATATGACCAGAACTTCTGGCAGTTTGGGGATAGTATATCACACAGTTCTAGTACTCCATGTACATGGACAATGTCTATAACGCTTCTTGGTGGCCAGGTGTCACTTGTGGGACTGAGCTACCGCTATTTCCTTGATATCTACCCTGTAAATCCAGACAGAATCATGACCTATAAGGTGCAGGAGAAGTCCATTTGTAGAATATGCTGATGGAAATATTTTGCTGCTATATACAAAGTATACAAAAGAAGGTATATAGTTGTATACCTCTTTTTCTCCTGTTTAATTGTTTGTCCTATTTGGTAGGTTCTTTCCATTCTCCTTCATGGAGTTGTGGTCATTTTGATCCCTCTCTAGAATATCTTTTAGTAAACTGTGTAGGGTTGGCTTTGTCATCATGAAAGTCTTTAGTTGTTCTTTGTCATGGAAGTATTTCACTTCTCCATTATACTTGAGAGAGAATTTTGCAGGGTATATCAGTCTGGGCTGGAATTTGTTTTCTTGCAAGACTTGAAGTACTTTGCTCCATTCTCTTCTTGACTTGTTGGTTTGTAAAGAGAAATCTGCCAATATTCTGATAGATTTATTTTCCTTTAAATGTGATCTGTTTCTTTGCTCTGGTGGCTTTTAGTATACTGTTCCTGTGCTGAACTTCTGGGATCTTGATTATTGTATGTTGGGGTGTAGTTTTATTTTATTTTATTTTTTTTTTTTAAATTTATTATTTTTATTATTGTTTCAGAACCTTCGTTTATTCACTCATTTTTATGGCCGGCTCAGCCCGCTCCGAGGGCAGGGCTGGTGCAGCATGTGGTGCCGGGGATCGAACTGAGGTCCCTGAAGCTGCCCAAGCTTCCCCAAGCAGGCGCTTTAGACCACTGAGCCATCCCGCTGGGCCCCGGGGTGTAGTTTTAATTGGGTTGATATTATTTGGAGTTCTATATGCTCTGGTTACCTGAATGTCAAATTGTTTCCTCATATTTGGGAAGTTTTCTGCTATTACTTCTGCCCATATTCTTTTTATGTCATTTGTATTAACTTCTTCTTTCTCATTGATGCCTATTAGTCTTAAGTTGTTCATCTTTGCATTGTCTTGCAGATGCTGAATTATTTTTTTCGTGAATCCTAGTTGTTTCTAAGAGATCTTTTCTTATCTTTTCACTAGCTGCAATGGTGTCTTTAAGGTCTGAAAGTCTATTTTCACTTTCATTGAAATGCTTTTGCCAGCTTGTAATTGAGGTTTTAAGTTCCTGTATGGTTTCGTTGGCTCTTCTTTTTCTTGGTGGGCTTTTGGTTTGGTTTGCTCTTCTTTTTCTTGATGCTTCTGTTGCAACATTAACATATTTACATTTCCCATTCTGTTTCCCTGATGTATGAGTTCACAGCTATAAAGTTCCCTCTAAGAAATTCTTTCATTGTATCCCACAAATTCCTGTAAGTTGTGCTTGAATTTTTGTTGAATTGTAGATATTGTTTAATGTTTTATTTAATTTCATATATAACCCATTGATTACTGAGGAGGGTATTATTTAATTTCCATGTGTTTTGGGAGTTTTGTGGTTTCATTTGTCATTTGCAGTTTCATTGCACTGTGGTCAGATAAAATGCATGGGATAATTTCTGTTTTCTTGCATGTACTTAAATATGACCCTTGGCCAAGTATGTGGTCTATTAGAAAAAACGACCCCTGTGCACTTGAAAAGAATGTGTATTCATAAATAATTGGGTAGAACACTCCGTATATGTCCACTAAGTCGATTTGTTCAAAGGTCTGGTTCAGTTCTCATTTTTCTGTCATCTTGTTTTGATCATTGTGCTGAAGCCTTTAGATATTTTAGTCTCTTTAGTTACTATGTGATTTTCAGTGATATACTCAGTTCATGAGTACTTCATAGGCCTTTGTCTCTGTCCCAACTTTTGACAACCTGGACTAATTTGAGAGGGAAGGATACAAGATAATTGATCCAGAACCCAGTTTTTGGGGAAGGGATTATAGCATTGTTAATGACACAAAGGCAATTTTGGTATTGGCAAACAAAGAAAATCTATGATAGCAACAAGTATGCCATCCTGGCAGTCATACTTAAATCATGAACAATAATAGCAGCAGAGGACAAACTGAATATTAACATAGGATAAAAGTCAATAATGTATCACCCTTAATTATTGAAAATAGACCTATAATTATTATCTGATATAAATACTAAGTAAAGCCAAATATTTACATAATTACTAAATTTAACAACTTACTTCACTAAGAACAAAAGTTAGATAAAAGTAGCCAAAAAAGAACAAGAAAAAGGTAAATAAAAAAGAAAGAAAAGAAAAGAAAACATATGAAATTTTAAAAAGAATAAAAGGAAGGAAAAAAAAAAAGAAATCCCAACCCCCAAAAATCCAGTAAAGCAGAGAAAGTGGAAAAAATAAGTTCTCCCAGGTAGTTGTACTATAGTTTTGCATGAAGCATTTCTAGGCTCTGAAGATTTTAAGTCCACCAAATTATGGTTTTCTCTGCCTAACTTTATGGCCTTTGCATTTGTGCAGTGATCCCCAATTCAGAAGCCCCTCCGTGTGTTCTCCCTACGCTTCTGGCAAGTGTCCAAGTCCACGCACATTCTTGGTCATACTGGGACTTGTGGAAGCAATCAGAACCTTTATGTGTGCTAGATGTGAGCAGGAGAGCAAGAGTTCAAGCAAACCACTATACTGAATGCCAACACTTTCAGACCCAACTGTTCTTGAAAGCTCCACTCACCACCCTGGCTTCTCACCAAAGAGGAAAGTGCCCTGTGTCTTTCTTGGCCTTGTTTTAATTATTTCATGAGGTTTATGTCAAGCCTGCACCCTCTTCACAACTGTCACCCATGGCTTCCTCTCATGCAGTCAGTCACCTTAGAACGGTAATACTGGGAACTCTAAAGTGAACTTGCTTTTTTGTTGTTCTCTGACTCAGTCTTATATAGTCAAGTCCTTTCATAAATTACTCCCAGCTAAACACTGACAAAATGACAGTCACTGTGCTGGATTCCTCCTGTAACGGTTATCTTCTATGTAGAAGGAGTCAATTTTGAAATAAAACCCTACACTGTTCTTGCAATTTACAATAACCATGGGCTTACTAGTGCTAGCTTAGATGGCCTGATCCATTGTTTGTCCCTAGAGCCTCAGACTCCACGGGGCTTACCTTGTGTCTGTGGAGATAAGCTTTGCTCCCTGGGAGTCAGGTTAAGCTTCTAGACTTCATGTTTTTTTTTTTTTTTTTTCCTCTGTGGTATGATCCATTTCTCTAACTTCTCTGTCATTTCTAACTTTCCCCTTTGTTCCTTCCTATTCTTGGAGATCCATTTCCTTTTTGTCTTTGCCAAGTTGTTATTTTCAAGATTTCTGAGTCACAGAAAGGCTGTATTTCACTGTTGATCACTACTTGGACATTTTGGTTAATACAGAAATAAAACAAAATTTAGACCCATATACTTATTATTTCATATTTTATGGTTAGTACAAAATCTGTGCTTTAGTTATGGCTTTATGTGCTTTAGTTATTTAAATGTTAGCTTTGCTTATTGCATATTAATATTTAAAAGGCCTGAGATAAATTAATATGGATATCTGGACAAAAATTTTTGTATTTTTATTTATTTATTTATTTATGTATTTATTGTAGAACTGGAGATTGAACTCAGGACCTTGCACTTGCCAGGGAGTCACTTGTGCCCCTGGCCTATCTCCCCAGCCCCTTATTTTATAATTTTATTACTTTTAATAAGAAATAACAATGAGACAAATTTCAAAACACGTTTGTAGAACAGCCACAGTAATTAATACATTGTATATTGTTGTCCTTGTAATAGTTGTTCAGAGTACAAGATGGAGACATGGTAACTTTTCTAAATTCTGTTAGTACAAATATTTCTTCTCATTGAGCTAAGAGGAAGTAGTTGCATGCATAGTCCAACATTCCTTAATAGCAGTGGGTTATCAGCAGAACTGGAAATGTTGGAAGCTGTTGACTTGAGCCTTTTATAGTTCAGCATGCTTATCTGGCTTTACTTTTTATGCCTCATAGTTAAACTTTTCTTTTCTGCTAGATAGTTAAAGCAAGACCTATATAACAAAACATGTAACTTTTGTTATCTCCTAAGGTCAGTCAAATCCCCTCAGGATTTACCTTGAAACCCTGTACAGCATTTTGTAGAACTTTCATCAGTGTCAGCCATCTGGATGAGTCACAGCCATTGCTTGACCAGTTTGCTCTCTGGGAAAGCCTGAGAGAATGTTTCCTCTCTAGGTGACTCTCCTTTGGCACACTATACAACATTGATCCCATTCTTTTGTGGCCCCATAATCTTCTTGAACAGAAAATTTAGGACACCACTGAGTTATAGGATGTTACTGTACAGGTTCTCTTATGATTGACAAATTTTTAAAGCCAAAATATTTTAAAATTCATTTTGTTCATCAGTTGATTAACTGAATTGTAAGCATACATTAATTTTCTTTCCTTTCTCTCTTTCCTTTTTAGTGAGTGATAGTTGCTTCAGAAATCTTGCAGAAGACCGTAGTGGGATAAATCTCAAAGACCTTGTACAAGATCCTTCTCTGTGAGTATTTGGTTTTGAATGCTAAATATAATGAAAAATTTTATTGTTGGTGTTACATTTTCACAAAGGTTGTAAGTGATAACTAATTTATCTTTGAACAATTTCAGTTTTTAATAATCTATATTAAATATGGTGAAATTTGATTGAGTATTTTCTTTCCAGAAATAAATCTTAAAAGAGATGATAATATTATTAAACTTGGATTTGCAAGCAGCAGGGCCGGTGGCTAAATGACATTTGCTGATGTTACTATATTTAGCAATGAGGACTTGCTTGGGAAAGTAAGGTCATATTTGTGCAATTCCAATGTTAAGCTTCATTGAGTATATTATGTTATAATTATTTTTGTAGTTTTGAACAAAAAAATTAGTAGAATGAATGTATATTGAATGAATGATTTATGTTAATGTGCCCTTTTGGCTTTTTATTATTACTCATCCATCCGAGCTGCTGATACTGAAGGGAATTTATGGTAAGCAAGGATTAGATATTTCAAGTACTAATACTGATAGAAGAAAAGACAGAATAACACAGGAGGGAAAAGTTTGCTGAGAAAAGCCTGTTCTTACCTATGCATTGTTAACCCTCACATTAGTGTGTTGTGTGTTTAATCAGATAAATGAGCAAGTACAGAATTTCTCTGGACAGAGCATATGAAGAAAAAACTCCATCATTCGTATGTGTACATGTGTTAGCCAATATTTAAATAAAGAGTAAACACATCCATATAAGAAGCTTACTGCCTGAAAAGTCAAAAAGGAAAAATCTGATTCATGCTAATGGAATAGTGTAACAGATACTTTGTAGTTTGGTACTTTAAACCAGTAGTGGCAACCTTATGGCACACATTCCACAGAGGACATACAGAACCTCCCTTTTGGCATTCAAGGCAAGTTGCCCCAATAGCTACGCACTTGGATTTAATTAAGTGAGTTTTGGGTTGTAATCTGGGTAGTGTGGTCTCTAAAATATTCACTGTCATTGACCTAGACTAAAGGATACATACCCCAAAGATTTTGTTGCCATTGTTAAAGGAAGAATCCTATGGAGGAAAAACGTGATAAGTAGAGGACCAAGCAAAGAATACACTTAATGAATTGTTTGTATTAATAATTTCAATGCTAAATTTTATAATAAACAATTGTTTCAGCAGCCTATCTTCTGTTTATGATTATAAATATCTTTTGGTTGATTCTCTTTGTGTTTGTATAATTTTTCAATTTAGGTAGTGTTTTAAGACCTCTTATGCTAGCTAGTTATGGTATTAGCACATGTCAGGGATTGGGGCTCTCAATTGGGTTAATTTTAGCCTAGCAAAAAACAAGCTCTAGTTTAGTATTTAATCCACATTAGGAATAAGAGATACTGAGGCAGGGGCCGGAGAGATAGCTCAGGGACACAAATGCCTGCCTGGCATGTGCAAGTGCAAGGTCCTGAGTTTGATCCCTGGTTCTGCCAAAAAAGAAAACAAACAAAAAAAAGATCCTAAGGTACAGTTAACTTTACATGACCCTCCGCAGAATGTCTTTAGAGATAGGAGGCACCTAGTCTGAGTCAACTCTACATGATCCCTCCCTGAAATGTCTCCGGCACACTGAAAAGTGTTGTCCCATTTTACTTGATATATAAACATTATAGATATGTATCTAATATGTGACATAGTTTCATCAATATAAAAGGTTATTCTTGGGCCCGGCGGGATGGCTCAGTGGTCTAAAGCGCCTGCTTGGGAAAGCTTTGGTGGCTTCGGGGACCGCGGTTCGATCCCCGGCACCACATGCTGCGCCAGCCCCGCCCTCTGTGGGGGCTGAGCCGGCCGTAAAGATGAGTGAATAAACAAATAAAGGTTCTGAAACAAGAAAATAATAAATAAAATTTAAAAAAAAAAAAAAAAGGTTATTCTTAGCGTGATATGATTTTTTTCCCTTCCATTAGAAAAACTCTCAGTATATAAGTTATAAAAATATGTATACTGTTTCTTCTGGAAATATATGCAAAAAGCATATTTTGTATAAGATTCTTTATTGTAAGTTATATTCAGTTGTGTTCTCTGTATGAAGCAACGAGATTATTTCCATGTCAAATTGAAGATTAGGAAAAAATGGAGCTTTATTAATAAGGCTAGCCACCAGACCCTTCCCGATTACAGGATTACAGATAAAAAATGTCCAGCCTCATTCTTTGTTTTGTCTGTTTAAGTACCTTCTTTGCTTACCATGGCAACCACAACACAGTGGTTGTTGATGCAAAATCATAGGCTTTTTCTTTGTAATTAGTTTTGTTTCCCCCTTATCCTTTTTATGTTTACAACATCTTAACAGATGGGGAAGGAGTGAAGGAGTGAGACATTTCAGGCAGGGATCATGTAGAGTTGACTCAGCCCAGGTGCCTCCTATCTCTAAAGGCATTCTAGGAGGGCCATGTAAAGTTAGCTCTGCCTTAAGTATCTCTTATTCCTAAGGTAGATTAAAGACTAAACTACAGCTTCTTTTGCTCAGCTAAAGTTAACCCAATCGAGAGCCCCGAGCCCCTACATGTAGTGACAGTTTCAACTGTATCCTACAGATAACATATAAAGCATTATAGTGTTCATGATTTAGATTTCTTATTCCTTATTTCTAATTGATAATTATTTGAACTAAGATTACACATGTAGAGTATTATTAAAAGCTTTTTACTGATTATAATACAGCAAGTGAAAAGAACTAGAGGAATCTTTAGTATTTATGGTACTGATTCTGTTTGTAGCAGGAGTGGTGAGGAGTGAAGCTGATCATTTGGTTTTGTATATGTACATCATTCAGTCTACAGAACTTCTGAAAATTTAGGACCACCTTTGTTTTAGTTACTCTTTTCTTGTTGCTGGGACAAATACCTGACACGCAAGCTTAGGGAAGGAAGGGTTTATTTAGCTCACAGTTACTAGAGGTTTCATAGTTTAAAGCAGCCTGAATTACATAGCAAGGCCTCAATGCATTGCGCCCCTGTGTCCAAGATGATCTGCTCCGTACCTCCAAGAGAGGTTACCAGGCCTGGGGTGGGGAGAGGTGGTAGAGGTGCATGCTGTCAGTTTAACAGCTCTGCACCTCACTGGCCTGCTGGCCCACTGGTCCTGCCACTCAAGCCCCGCCCCAGTACTCTAGCCCCACCCGTCAAGCCACAGGTTTCACTGTTCAGTGATTTACATGATGCTTTAGGGGGACAACTAGATACAAACCATAACAACCTTTGATATGTATTGGGTAAGACTGTTAGAGGAAGAATTGCTCATGGAGGAATTGCTCATCTTTGTATGCTAGAAGTATAACACAGAATACTAAATTCTTGCAGTTTCTTCCACCTATCCAAATAAGGACATGTGTATATTTGCCACATTCTCTTTTCCCTTTCAGACATTTCAGTAGCTTCTGTCTTTTGGCTTTTGTAAATAATACTCCTGTAAACATGGGTTGCAAATAACTCATTAGGATATATATCCAGGAGAAAAAAAAAAACCTATGTTGCTTTTTATAGCAGCTGGACATTGTTGCATTTACGCTAGCAATATAGGAGGAGTCTGATTTCTCTATACCTTTCCCAACACTTGTCATTGTTTTTATAATAGCAGCTTTAATGGGCATGATGTCATAGTATTCTAATAAGTGTTCTTGGTATTTTTAATCAGACTGCACTTACATCTTGTTATTACCACTTGATCTTAGCCAGAAGGCCAAGAAGAGGTATATCTTGTCTTTAATAATGACTTATGTAACTCATCATGATACTAAAGAAAAAAGGGCATTTCATTATGTATCAGCATTACAACATTGTGATATATACTGTGAAATAAACTTTATAACACTGTTACTTCAAGCACAAAGTCTGTTTCCTGTTATTACAAAGATTAAAAACACAAATCTATCATAATTTTGTAAGCACTGCATTTTGATAAATTAATTTTCATGATACATATTGCTTGACTTGATGTATATTAACAATAACCTAATTATACCTTATCTATAAAATTGCTTTTTAGGGGGAAAATTATATTTTGATTACTAGATACTAGCTTAGATATTCTTTCTAAAAACACAGCAATAATCTGCTAGTTGAAACACGTTTTGATGTTAGTAATAATGACATTCTATGTTGAGGACCAGATATTAAATAGGATAAAATAGTTGTATCTAATTCTACGTTTTGTAGATGTAAAAATTTTATTAACTTTTACATGACTTAAAAATTTTACCACTATTAATGGAAACCTTATTCTTTTGGTAGTCTTGAATGATAGCCTCTTCTCCTAGAGTACATTTGTCATCACTCTATAGTCTGATTAAATGATATTTTGATCCCTTGGTTCATGACATAAATACAAAGGAAAGGCAGGATTGCTTTCTGGAAAGCAATCATCTCTAAATATAGCCTGTACTTATCTATTGGTATTAAGACAGGTTGCTATGGTAAATTGAATTTTTTTTTAAATGCCAGTCAGCATAAAGATAAACATTGAATTTTAAAGTGACTATTTCCCACAGAACTGTACATTCTCATTTTCAGGTAAATGAATTTACTTACTGTTTTTAATGGACTATGTATAAAAATTCAGTTTTATAGTATCTCTGAGACCTTTACTGTTTACTAAAGGAAACAGAAGACTTTGTATTTTTATCCTTTGTTTCTCTGCATATGAATTTTACTTAGTTCAGAAATGTTCAGTGACAACATTTTAAATATTCTTATTTTTTTTTCCATTTTGCTGTCAATTCTGTTAAATCTAAGGCAACTACCAAAAGTCTCTTATCTGTAGTAATGCCTCTGAGCATAAGATTTCAACTTTTGTTTTTTGCCCCCCACCCCCTTCTGAGACAGAGTCTACTATGTATTTCAGGCTGGCCTCAAACTCATGGTCATCCTCGTGTCTCAGCATCCCAAATGCTGGGATTATTGGTATGAGCCACCATTTCTAGCCTTCATCATGTTTAATCAGGTACTTTTTTCTTCCTTGATGCATTACATACTTTTTGGTCTATAAAGTATATATTGGTATGCTACAGTTTTATCTAGACTGGTGTGTTGGTATTTTGACACCTTCATAAACATAGAGATATGACTTTTTTGGAAGCTTTCTTCATATGTTCCTGAAAGTATATGCTCAATTTTTAATGGATTGTTCATTTTATAATTTATTTAATCCAAAATTATTATGTGTTATAAAATTATGTGCCAGAGCTGCAAGCACTGAGAAGACCCAATGAGGGTAGCTCAGAGGACTCACCGAGATTCCATCCTCAGTGAGCAAAGAATCTCTGAAACAAGTCAGCTTTATTTAGGATAGTCAGTGTAATCTCATGCACAATCACCTAAGCAAAGGAAAACCATGTGGTCAGGCACTAACGTGACCACAGTCTCATTACAGTAAAGGAGGGCCACATGCTTAGTCACAAACGCAACCACGACCTCCATCAGCTTCCATTCTAGGGTTCACTCAGGGATCAACCGGTAGCATTTCAAGAAAGGGAGAAAGCAATAAACAGAGAACCCACAGGTGAAGCTGCCCGACCACAGCTGCCTCTGGGCCCCATCCATCACACTCTGCTTTTTGAAATACCCATCAGGCTATAATTATGCAATACTTAAGTTCTTTAGCAAATAGGTTCATCAGTTATAATTCCTACAACCAAGAAACATGAAAGATGGGTATGTTTTCTGCCTGAATTGTGTTGGTATCCAGTTCAGTATTCTAAAATTACTATGAATAGGGAGGTGAAGCAATATGGTGTCTGAGTAGGATCCTGTGTTGAATATCTGTAGTCACATCAAATTGAACAGCTATCCATACTCTAAATTACATTTGTAATATGTAAGAAAATCAAGTGAGGGTGCATAATATCTACTTTTAGTACAGTAAAATGAAAAGATATACTGAAGAAGGTAGGAAAGAGTTGCTTATTTCACCTTCCTCCCAACCGCAAACAGCCCAGTGTGGAGTGAGAGAGAAGACTTGCTTTTATGGAAGAGAGAGAAATTAACCCCAAATCATAGACTTGAAACAATAGCACACCCACCATGATGAAATCCAGTCCTGGGCAAAGTCCCATAAACCCTACTGCCAGGCCAATTCCCTGAACACAGGCACTGGAACTTCATTAGACCAAATGACTAACTATAACTACTACCACCCTGTCTGCCAACCTGGGAGGAAGAATGAAAAATGAGATTCTGCATGCTGGGAAGCAGAACGTGAAAGTACAGATTTGTCTTAGAGCTCTGTGCCAGGCTGTCTTGTAGAGAACCACTACTCTGTAGAAACTAATGATCTCAGATGCAACTGTGGGTTCACAGAGCCTCTAGTTAGGTGCTGTCACCAGCCTTGGAGTGAACATGGAGCACATTCATCCTTTTTATAAGGCTTTACAGGCCCCTGTGACTGTGGTATTCATGTGTGACTCAGCTTAACATCAGTGTAGGTAGCCAAGAGACTCACATTATCTACAGTGCCCTGAATTCAGGAAGCATTGCTCTTTGCAAGATACCATTCAATGGAAGGACTGGCTAATAAGCATAAGACTTTGACCTACAACCTAATGCTGGCATGGTGCGACCTAACACTGGACAGACCATAACAGTTACCATCTCTATGTCTGCCTACCGATGCACTCTGGAATGGCTCTAGTTCCAGGGGAAGACAGGTAGTTCCAACAGTCCAACTTGTATTCCAACGAGGTCACTTGTGATTGGTTGCTGCAGTCTTAGGCCTCGAATCCACCTATACCTACTATGAGCTTGGCCCTACCAGGATTCTAGTGTTGGCAGGCTATGGGCCCAGAGTTTAGCAACACAGCTTAGTTTTATTGATAGCTACAGGCATCACATAGTTCCCTAGGGTTGGCTCATCCATGATGATTCTGTGCAGAGCCAGGAAGAATCCCTCAGTGGCTAACCACAAGGCAGTAACTATGGGTGGGTAAAGCACGTGTCGCTTCCCAAGCTCAAGGGAGAGGCTTGAGAGACAAGCTGCTTTTTCAAGGTACTCTTCTACTTTATTTGAACAGCATGTCAATAGGGTATTTAGGATACACCTGAGCTTGGGTTGCCTAGTACTGAAATAGTGACAACACAGGAGCAGACTCCTGGAATATACTGACTAGGGCACCATTCATTGCTGAAATAGTAGTAGTGACTACAAGACCAGAAAATGTAAGTAGTCTTCTTAGAATTTGTGGACAGACAGGCACACATAAAGTCAGATTAGCAAGGGTAGGTGAGATATGTATCTAATTCCTTGATGCCCTGCTATCAGATGCCCACAAGCATCAACAGCTTTTAGGAAACCAAGACTTCTCAGACTAGGTAATATTCAGTATGCCATAATGTTATAAGAGTTTGAAATAGTTATTTTAAACTCTGAGCTTGAAGAAAACAAACATTAAAAAAATGATGAAAACAACTAAAAAACAAAACAAAAAAAAATCCTTGAGCTTGGAAATATACTCAGTGAAATTAAAAAATGAGATAAAAGGTATCAACAGCAGTGTAATCAAATGAGTCAGTTCAGATAGTTATTTGACAGTACAGTTAGAGGAGAAAAAGTGAACAAGAATGAAGAAGGCTTAAAGGAACGTTAGTATAGGTCTAAAAGATCAAATACTTGGAATTTGTAGAGAACTGGAATGTCAGGGTACAGAAAGACACAAAAAAGGTAGAAAGTTTGTTTTAAAATTGGAATTGAAGGAGCTGGGGAGATAGCTCCGAGGCACAAGTGCCTGCTGGGCAAGTGCAAGGTCATGAGTTTGAACCCCGGTCGCCAAAAAAAAACAAAAAATTGGAATTGAAAACTGAAACTTAGATATCCAGGTATTAGGTCAGAGGCCACCAGTTAAATCAAACTTGGTGAGGTGTAGCACAATCTTATACACAAGCCTCATGTGATGAAGGACAAAGAAACCCTCAAAAGTTCAAGAGGAAAAAAAATCAATCTCTCTCCTGTCTCTGTCTTCTCTGTCTGTCTGTCTGTCTGTCTGTCTGTCTGTCTGTCTGTCTGTCTGCCTGTCTGCCTGCCTGCCTGCCTCTCTCTTTCTCTCTCTCTCTATATATATACATTTATACGCATATATAAAATTTCTCACTCTAACCTAACCAAAATTTCAATTCATAATATACTCTACTCATACTTTTTTTAAAAATTACTTTATTGGGCTGGTGAGATGGCTCAGTGGTCTAAAGCATCTCCTTAAGCAAGTTTAGGCAACCACAAGGACCACAGTTCAATCCCTAGCACCACATGCTGTGCCAGCCCCTCCCCCAGAGCAGGCTGAGCCGGCCATAACATAAAAAATAAAAATAAATAAAAAATTAAAAAATAAAATAAAAATTACTTTATTATTTTATTTTGAAGAGTAAAAACAAAAGCAAAAACAAAGACAAACAGGCTTACAACAATACATGTTATAGGTTTATGTATGTATATATGTAAGTAAGTAAGTATGTATGTATGTATGTATGTAATGTATGTCATGGCCGACTCAGCCTGCCCTGGGGGTGGGGCTGGCACAGCATATGGTGCTGGGGATCGAACCACAGTCCCTACAGTTGCCTAAGCTTGTCTAAGCAGGTGCTTTAGACCAATGAGCCATCTCACCGGCCCTACATGTTATAGATTTTTTTAAAAAGCCAATTAACAGTAGTTGGTATATTGCCCATTTTTATCATCAAATCTATTCCAAGATTAATAGATATAGTCATGGAAGACTGGAAAATAATTGATTATTAATGCTTACTTTAAAGAAAACTTAACTTTTTCTTGATTTTTAATTTTTAAAAAATTTATTTTAATGAGTATATTAATAATGGATAAGACATTAGAAATGATACACATTTAGAAGATCAAGATGAGAGGTAGTCAGCCATGGGTTTTGTATTACACATTGCTGTCCTCTATGCAGATGGAAACATACAGTTAGTCAAAGTGACAATTGTAAACATTAACTGTTATTTTCAAAAAAAACTCATAGAAGTTATTAGTACAGTCATCTCAGCCATCCTGTATATGTACTTGCATGTTTTCCCTCTTCCTTTTTGCCTGTCTTTTCTCCTTTCCCTCATCTTCATTGTTTAATACTTAAATTCAGTTCCTTTCCATTTTACTCTATCTATTATACTTTTCAAGTTTTATTTATTCTTTCAGGTTCTGTCACAATGGACACAATACAATATTTACACATGTGGGTCTGATTTATTTCACTTATGAGTATAGCCTCTAGTTATATTCACTTACTTTTTTTTTTTTTTTTTTGTCTTTTTGAGACAGGGTCTCACTATGCAGTTCAGGCTGGCCTTGAGCTCACTTTTGTAGCCCAGGCTGGCCTCGAACTCGCACCAATCCTCCTGCCTCAGCCTCCCGAGTGCTGGGATTACAGGTGTGAGCCACCACGCCCAGCTATTCACTTACTTATTAAAGACTTTGAGTTTGTCTTTATATCTGAATAATGCTCCACTGTATAAAAATACCATATCTTTTTCATCCATTGCTCCAGTGATGGGCATTTTGGTTATTTCCAAGATTTGGCTATGACAAATTATGCTGCTATAAACATGGGGGCACATATATCACTAAGGTATGTTGTTTTCTGATCTGTTGAGGAAATACCCAGAAGGAAAATAGCTGGGATTGAATGGGATTTCCAGTCCTAGTTTTTTGAGGAGTCTCCACACCAATTTCAATAATGTTTTTATCACTCTACATTTCCACCAGCAGTGGAGAAACAGTACTTTTTCTCCACAGTCTCTCCAGCATTTGTTATTAATTGATTTATGATAGCCATTCTTTCTGGGGTGAGATGGTATCTCAGTGTTGTTGTAATTTGCATTTCCTGAATGGACATTTCTTCATGTGCTTATAATTCATATTGATGACAACTTGATTTATTATTATTATTATTATTATTATTATTATTATTATTATTATTGTGTGTGTGTGTTTTGCTGGCTCAGCCTGCCCTGGGAGTGGAGCTGATACAGCATGTGGTGCCAGGGATAGAATCATGGTCCCTAAGCATTTGTCTAACTTTGCTTAAGCTGGTGTTTTAGACTGCTGAGCTGTCTTGCTGGCTCTCTTATTGTAACTTTGAATATCTCTTTTTCTGATAGTATTACATGAATAGGAGTAAATGGCTTTTTAAAAAGTCATAGAATATGTTCACAAATATTTGTGAAATGGAGAAATTGTAGCTTTGCTTTCCGTAACTGATTAAAATTACCTCCTGTTGGAAACTGGAGTGGATTTCGTTGTAAATTGTTATGTGAGACTTAGGAATCAGATTTTAGATATAAAATCAAGATATATATATAGATATATATATATATCTATATATATCTATATAGATATATATATATATATACACACTCATTACCGACAACTCTTCTTTATATGTTATTTCTCCTGTGTTCCAGTTACATCTTCCTCCTCATGACTCTATAGTGTTAGGCTTAAATAGTTGCCGTTATTCTCATTCTGTGGGTGCTATTCTATTCATTTGTGGTCTCTCTAACCATCTTTTCAATTTTCTGAAAAAACAAAATTTCATAACAAAATATTAAGATAACTAATACAGCATGTATTGCTATGTTCAAAGCAATTACTCAGATTAGAAAACATAAGCCAAAAAGATTCTTAACAGTAACAGATAATTAAAAAAAAAAAAATCTTTCCGTGATATAAGGTACAATAGTAGTACAGACTGAATGTGCCGTATGTTTTATAATAGTAATACTAAGAAAAGTGCAGTTGAAACTTTTAAGTCTAAGGGTAGGACATTACTTCTTCTATAATTTTAGGCAATTCTCTGCTCAGATTTACCTACCTTATGTATTTGAACACAAAATAAGATTATTTTTGAGAATTCTAAAGATGTTTAGTATAATATATGTCTTAGAGACAATATACTGTCTCTTGTGTTGAGACAAATACCCAACACCCAAAATGAAGGAAGAGAAGATTTATTTAGCTCACAGTTACTGGAGGTTTCAGTCTGTACTGGGCCAGCTCCAAAGCAGACTGGCACGTGACAGAAAGCAACAATTCACGGCAGCAGAACAATTGCAACAGAGACAACCAGCCAACCAAGGCAACAGAGAGTCAGAAAGAGTCTGTCTCTCTATCTCTCTTTATGTTGAAGTTAGACTCTCTGCCTCAGCCTATCCACTTCAGGCCACATCCATAATCCCAGCAGTACTCAGACTCCATAATTTGATCAGTACTAAAACACATAATCCCATTGGATCATGAGTCAAGTCTCAAACTCTAGAAGTCCCCACCCCATGATTTTATGAGCCTTTGGGAGGACAACTAGACACAAGCCATAACAATATGTTAGTAGTGCTTATAACTGGAATTTCTCCAATTGGTTCATAATGTCTCATAAAATCAGTAGGCCCTAATTTAAAATTGATACTTCAGAACATGGTTAAGTGTACTTTTTCCTATAGGGAATAGTTTTAATTTATTCAACAGTTGAAGAAGTATATGGAATAAACGTCTTAAAATACTATCTTGAATTTTATCAGGGTATTCTAAATAATATATATGCTATAAATAAGTTCTATTTTTCTGCAAATCTACAAAGTTTATTAAATAACTAAATTTTATTTTATGTAGTAATTTTCTGGTGCCCCAGTCACTGTACTGTTACACTTATAGAAATATTTAATTATATCAATTTATTTCCTCCATTTAATGAATCAAATAGCATTTTGACCTCTCAGGGAATGCTTATTTTGAGAAGTTGTCATTATATATACAAGAATATAAGCAGTGTCAAAACTCAATTATAAAACTCCAATGAGTGTTTTTTGTTCATCACTTTTGTGAAGAACTTTACAGTATATTGGCAATGAATGGCTTATTGAGACAGCATTTTTACCTATAATCCAGTGTCTAATGACTGTACCCAAGGAGCACATTTGTCATTTGAATTTAAATTAAAAGTAGAAATTGTTCTATACTAGTAGAAATTAATATTTTTGCCTCATTTTGTAAAAAACATTAGTACTTAAATGTCTAAGATACAGAATATTAGAGAATTTCAATAACCAAATGTTTTTGAAACTCAGTGATAGGTTTCATAATAGAAATTGTAAGCTTTCCTTTACTAACTATATTTAGTTAGCTTAATATTGATCTGTCTAAGGGTTACTATAACAGGGTTTTAAGTGAAGCATGATCTTACTCTGGGAAATAATTTTGGAGTCTGTCTCAGCACCTGAAACCTTACAGAAGTGAGCAAGTGACTCATGGATAACAGCCAGTTGCTTCTGAAGTTGTCCTCTTTTGTTGACCAAATTTCTATATGTTCTTTATCCTTTCAGTAATACTCTGTAGAGCTATTATAATATTTCCTAGTGATATCTTTCTGTGTGATTTGTGATTCTGTATAATCTTAAACTGTATATCTAGATTTATTCAGATATTTCTTAAAATTATAAAACTAAAAATTATTTTAAAATTATGACTTATGAATGTCACCACCTGATATTATGATATAAAATATTTTCTATTCACATTAGCATATTCTTCCTTTTTCTACTTCAGGCCTAAATAAATTAGCAAGATGATGACTTAAAGGCAATGTTCTGTTAATATCTAAAATATGTAATGGGAAAGAGCTAGACAAGAAGGAAGCAGGTTAAGATGGTGCCAAAATATGTGGGCTGCTGAATGGACAAGGTAAATACAATGTTATTCATGACGGAGCCCGCTTCAAGTTCTTACCTTTGAATATTCTCCCTTCCAATTTATCAGAAATATAATTAAAATTTGTGCATTAGCCGTAATGTCTTTTTCTGTTATAAGTTATGTGAGCTCAAGTTATTTCTTCTTTATCCTCATCCTTTATTCTTCTTTATCCTTATTTCTTCTTTATCCTCAATCCCAGCATATGTTTAACTACATGATAGTAATTATTCAAAAAAGTATTTGTTCGACATATTTATGAATTGAAAAGTCTGTGTTAAACTAATAAGTACATATTAGGGAGGTATTGTATATTTACATATAATCAATATGAATATTCATTTTATAAGTACATGTCAATATTTAATATCTGTTATTTAAAATTTGTACATCTTTTTACTGTTTGCTCTCAGCTGTACTGTGAGATCTTATTTCTGCTTGAAGAGCAACCAGTGTGGCATGTAGGTAGGGAAAATCATTTTCTCTAAATTTATGTAGGTTATTAAGTGACAGATCTTAGTTTACTAGTAATGGATAGTGACATTAACTTTGTATTAGTGTTAGTTAATGATGATTACATAATTATGTATATCATTACCATTAAAATCTAGAAATAGGTAAGTATGTATTTTTATGGTAGGCTATCGATGTTTTTTTTTACTATACTTGTGAATTTTTATACATATATGTGCACCTTGAAACCATCGTGTACATGAAATAAATCAGATACATAACCTTAAATATTGTGTGGTTTTTCTTACATGAAAAATGTAAATTATATGTAACTAGAAAAATTAAACATTGATCATAGAAAAACAGGAAGAAGCAGACACTTTAGTCCGCTGAGCTATCTGGCCAGCCCCGATTAACTTTTACCAATACCTCTCCCAATCCCCTACTTTTCTTTTCTCAACTTCTGTGAACTTTTTTAGATGCCGCAAATGAGTGAAACCCTCCAGTGCTTTTCTTTTTCTTCTTGGCTTAACCTAATCCTTTCTTTCCAGTTCCATTCATGTTCTTACAAATGATGCAGTTTTATTGTGTTTATAGCTGACAATATTTTATGGTTATAGTATATGTACCACATTTTCATTATTTATCAGTTGATAGATACTTTAGATATTTTGATTTCTTAGCTAATGTGAATAGTGATGTTGTCAGTGTTGGAGTACAGACTGATTTCATTTCCTTTTGATATATACTCCATAGTGGCATTGTTCAGTCATATGATAATTATATTTTTAGTTATTCGAGGAAACCTAGCACAACTATACATAATGGCTGTGCTAATTTACATTCCTAATAGTATGCCAGAGTTCCCACTTCTCCATATCTTCACCAACACTTACTTACTTTTTGCCTTTTTTATAATCTCAGATGTTACAAGGATGAGGTGGTAATTTCATTCTGCTTTTTATTTATATTTCCTTATTACTGATATTCAAAGTGTTTACTACCATTCGTTTTTGCCACAAATGATTTCAGTCTTCTGATGGATGTCTACGTGCTCTTTATAGCTAGAAAGATGAGAAAGCTTATCTATTATGAATTGGACCATTATAAATAAACATGTACATATATCACTATATAGTACATTCTCTTTAGTTCTTTAAGGGTTTTAATCAGGAATACAAGGATTAAGTGGTACTCTTAGTTTTAGTTTTTTGAGCAATGTCCACACTGATTTCCATAGTGGTTGTGCTACTTTAAATTTCCACCAAAACAGTAAGAGCGTTCCTGGCCCTGCATTCATGCAGGCCTTTTTTTTTTTTTTTTTTTTTTTTTTTTTTTTTTTTTTTTTTTTTTTTTTTTTTTTTTTTTTTTTTTTTTTTTTTTTTTTTTTTTTTTTTTTTTTTTTTTTTTTTTTTTTTTTTTTTTTTTTTTTTTTTTTTTTTTTTTTTTTTTTTTTTTTTTTTTAGTGATAGCTCTTCTAACTTAGGAGATTTGGAATTTCAAAGTAATTTTGATTTGTATTTCTGAAATAATTAAAGACTAAAGACACTGGATACTTCTCCATATATATTTTTTCATATACTTATTGTCCTTTTCTGCTATTATATATACATGTATAATATACATATAAAAGGTATAATGGCAGAAAAGCATATGTTTTATATGCCCAGTTCTTTTTTTTTTTTTTCAATTCTTTTATTGTTTAAATTTAACAATGGTTATATTACATATTTTCATCATCGGATCAGTTTAGATTAATACATATAGGTATATAAGATTGATCAAACAACTAAACATTAACCTTTCTAAATCCACATTACTTTTTTTTTTTTCTTTTCCCCCTTTTTTTCTTTGAAAGTTGACATATTG
>PVJA010030319.1:0-25863 GCA_004027025.1 Myocastor coypus | reverse complement strand
TTTTTTTTTTTTTTTTTTTTTTTTTTTTGTCTTTTTGAGACAGGGTCTCGCTATGCAGTTGAGGCTGGTCCTGAGCTCACTTTTGTAGCCCAGGCTGGTCTCGAACTCGCACCAATCCTCCTGCCTCAGCCTCCCGAGTGCTGGGATTACAGGCGTGAGCCACCACGCCCGGCTAAGTAGCTGGTTTAAATGAGACCTCTAATTATAGTATGCTGAGGAATTTTCACACTGATTTCCATAGTGGTTATACCCGCATTCCCGCCAATAGTAGAGAAGAGTTCCTATTTCCCCTCAGCTCATCCAGCATCTGTCATTGGTTGGTTTCTCAATGGTTCTTTCTGGGTTCAGATGGAATTTCAGTGTTCTATTTTTTTTTTTTAATTTCAGTGTTGTTTTAATTAATATTTCTCAAATGACGAATGACACTGAACATTTTTTATGTATTTATTGGCCATTTATATTTCTTCATTGGGGAAGTATATATTCATAACAGATGCTTATTTTTTAAATTTTGTGTTTGAATTTTGGGGGCCCGATTTTTAAAAATTATTTATATGTTCTAGATAGAAGTCCTTTGTGTGAAGGACAGTAAGTTAAAAGATTTTCCCAATTCATTTTTTTTAAATTTAACAACGGTTATGTTACATATTTTCATCATCAGATCAGTTTGGATTAATAGGTATAGGTATATAAGATTGATCAAATAATTAAACATTAACACTTTCAATAAACATCAATTTTTTTTTTAACAATTGACACCCTGGATATTGTCCTCACAATAGTAATACAGAGCACAGGGTGTGGGCATGACACACCTTCCTATTGATGTTGGTAAGGAAAGAAAAAAAAAATTCTTCCCTTTGAACTAAGAGGAAGCAGATGCATACGCAATCCAATGTTCCACAATTGCAGTGGGCCACCTGTCAAACTGGCTACATTGGAGGCTATTGATCCAAGCCTTCTACAACTCATCACACCAATCTAGCTCTGCGCCCGCGTACTTTGGTTTTTATCCGTGTACTTTCTGTTTACACCTGTGTCTTCAAGACTACCTACTTTCTCTTCCAGTAGATTAATGTTTCTGCTTTAATATTTATATCTTTAATATGTCTTGACTTTAGTGTATGGTTATAAACATGGGTCTAGTTTTAATCTTTGGCATGTAGAAAGCCAGTTTTTCCAACAGCATTTAGTAAAGAGGTTATCTTTCTTCCAGTGGATTTATTTGGCCTCTTTGCCAAAGATAAGTTGTAGGAATATGTTTGTAGTTGTGTCTACATCTTATAATCTGTTCAACTGGTCCTCTGTTTTTTTTTTTTTTTTTTTAATTAAAAAAAATTATTTATTTTTTCTTGTTTCAGACCTTTGTTTATTCACTCATTTTTTGGCTGGCTCAGCCTGCCCCAAGGGCAGGGCTGGCACAGCATGTGGTGCTGGGGATCGAACCGCAGTCCCTGAAGCTGCCCAAGCTTTCCCAAGCAGGCGCTTTAGACCATTGAGCCATCCCACCTGGCCCCAGTAGGATGGTTTTGTCATAGTAACTTTGTAGTGTAATTTCAAGTCAAGGATTATGATGCTTCCTGACCTTCTTTTGTTGCTTAGGATTGCTGTTGTTATTCTAGGTCTTTTCTGGTTCCATACGAATTTTAGGAATATTTTCTCTAGATTTCTGAAGAACACTAATGTTGCAATCAGGATTGCATTGAATCTATGTAATAATTTTGGGAGTATGGTGATTTTGATAATATCCTTAATTTATGTGACTCTCCTGGAATCTGAGTGACTTTTTTTTTGATTGACTTTTGATATGTAAAACATTAATGGATAAAACAGCACTAGTCAATGGACAAAATTTTTATGGTATCTACACTGTACTTTACTTGTCTTTAAAGGGCAAGAAAAGTTCTGAGGAACAAGTAAATATAAATACATTTTTAAACAGCCATCTCCACCATTTACTTTAAGGATGGCAGTTTGAATAAAGTTGTAAGAGTAGGAATTAGGAAAATATGAAAGATCAGTATGCAGACATTGGTCTAAGCATGAACTGTTGACAGAAGATAAATAGTGCTGCTTGAAAGTTTGACTTGAAAGCAAATAAAACATGAATCATCTTGCTATAGAAGCTTGTAATCAGAACAATGGAGAACTGATATGAGAATAGTTGTCATTTACTCTGTTCTTGGAAAACACTGACCATTTTGTGACTATGCACAGAGTCGTATAACATGAGCACAATTCATGTTATCTGAAACAGTAGACATTTCCCTTTCCCATTTATTTACTTTTTTCTTTGTACAGTATACTTATGGTACTGGGGATTGAACTCAGGGCCTTGTATTTGCCAAACAGGCACTTATACCACTGAGCTTCTGCAATATATTTAGAACAAAGGAGATGCCTTAAATTAGCCAAAACTAGGAAAGTGTATTATGCTTTTCTGCAGAAAAGCTAATGTATTTAGAGTGATAAGACTATGTAAGTGTAGCACTGTATTTACTTTAAAATGTATTATTTAAAATGTATTTATCTTTTAAAATATTTATATTTTTCTGAGTTATTACCTTTGTCCAATACTTATAGCCAAGGAATTATCTTTGATAAGATAAAATGGTTTATTTGTGAATATATCCAGGTAGCATATGGCAGGAAAGCAGTGATAGCAAACTCAAACCTTAACCTCCAAATTTGGTATGTTTTCTATCCAAGTGCTAGGCATAGCACAAATGAATATAGCATCTCTCTTTCATGATGATGATGTAACAAAATAATTATAATAAAACTCCTTATTTTTTTTGTCTCATTAAAATATAAATTTTGTGAGGACAAAGATCTACTATATATGATGGGTCCCCATTTAAGACTTCTTTGTAAGTCAAGGAATATTTTCTAAGGCATTTTACCATCAGCTGTCATAGCAATTTCCAGTTTTTCAGACCAATATTCCAACATTACTTTTATTACTCTATGTTGTATGACAGCTGAAAGATTACTCTCAAAAATCATACTGAGAAATTAAAAGCAGAATCTATTCATTCATTAAGCCTTGTCTCATGGATGACAGAAGTGACTTGAACAGATTGGCTTCTCTAAGTTACTGACTAGCATCTAAAGAAATTCTCTGCTGAAGAACATACACACATGCCAAAATTTAATACCAAAAAATAAATCTACATCAAAATTCTGGAATATTTGGTAAGTTTTGCTTCCCTTCATAAAAAAATTATTGTATTGAAGATCATTTCCTATGAAAGCTATTTAAAGGTCTTTGTCTTGTTTTTCATTTTTACATTCTCTACAGAGAATCAGAAAGTCTTGAATTTAAAAACTGACAAGGATTTTATTTTGGTATAAACAAACCCTTGGGCTCCGTGAATTCTTCTCTAAGGGCTTCATGTTTGAGGAGAAAGAAACAGGAGAACAGGTCAGAATACAACTGCGCTTAATTTTCCTTTTGTCAAAACAAGTTTGAAAGCCCTTCTGTTGAAATTACATCAAGACTTTCTGTAGTTTAGGGAGGTCTTTGTTTTGGCTGGTTTCTCACAGCTGGGACAAAATACCTGACACCCAAAGTTAAAGGAGGAAAAGCCTATTTTAGCTCACAATTTGTAAAGGTTTCAGTTCACAGCCAGCTGGCTCTAAGGTAGGGCATCACGGCAGAGGGGCAGGGCAGAGGAGAAGCAGTTCACCGTAGTGCAGACACAGCGAGCAGCCAGCCTGCCTTCCACCTTTCTAGTTCCTGCTTATTCCATCCAGCCCGCAAACCTAGCCGTGCTTTCCACACTCAGGGAAGGGCTTCCCATCACCTACCCCCAGAACTAAGCTAAGACAACCACTGGACTGATCCAATTATCACACTTTAATCTATGTTCACCTACCCTAATGCAGATGCCACTGAGAAGTGCCACCTATGAGTGTGTGGGCTGTGGAAGGACATCTCGATCCAGTCTGTAACAGTCTTATTATACCTTACACTCTGTTCTAAAGCAACATCTTTCAAAGGCATAGTATAGTACTTTTCAGGCACAGGCTGCTTACCTGGATGTTTTAGCTACCTGGAACTAAGAAGTTGGAAGAAAGGAGAAAGGAACTCCCAGCCGACAGAAGTCTTACACGGAGCTCTGCACCTGAAAACAAGTCTTCAACCACCAACAGACCCAAACCTCCATTTTCTGATTTCCTAAGCTGTGGAAGTGCAGTGTTCGTATAGGTTGAATGTTTGTCCTCTCCAGCCCGCATGTTGAATTTTAATTGCTACTGTACTAGTATTAAGGGATGGGACCTTGGAGACACCTGCAGGGTTCGACTTTTGCATGTGGGATGGGTGCTGCTGTAGGGAGATGAGCTTGGACCACCTCCTGCTCTCTCCTTCTCTCTTCCCTCCTGCCTTGTGAGGATGCAGCAGAAGGGCCGGCTCATTGCCAGTGTCTTGAGCTTAGGCTTCGCAGCCTCCAGAGCCGTGAGCCAGTGCATTCCACACAAGGTGCCCAGTCACAGAGAGCAGATTGGTCAAGCAATGGCCATGGCTCCTCCAGAGGGCTGACACTGTCAAAAGTTCTACAGAGGGCTGTACATGGTTTCAGGGTAAATCCTCAGGGGATTTGACTGACCTTATCAGATACAAAAGTGACATTTTTTTTTGTTGTTGTTGTTGTGTAGGTCTTGCTTTATCTTGGTCTTAATCATCCAGTAGAAAAGTCTAACTATGAAGCATAAAAAATAAAGCCAGATTAGTATGCTGAGCTGTAAAAGGGTCAAGTCACCAGCTTCTGATATGGCCAGTTCTGATGATAATGCAGTACTATTATGGACTATTGGATTATATTTCGGATATTTTAATAAATTCATGTACCTACAATATTGGAATGGCAACAGAAAACCCATCTCTGACAAAACAAAACAAACAACGGTGAAAGACCATTTTGTAGTGGAAAAAAAGTAGGATAGATATACAGCTACTTTCTCTTAGTTCAATGAGAACAAAGATTTGTACTAATACTATTTAGACAAGATATCATGTCTGGGGCCTGGGGAGATAGCTCTGTGGCACAAGTGCCTGCCTGGCAAGTACAAGGTCATATTATGCCTGCATCTTCTACTCTGTATAACTACTATGAAGACAACATATGCAATGTATTAATTATTGTAACTATCCTACTAACCAGTTCTGAAACTGTCTCATTGCTATTTCTTTCTCATTAAAGTTAATAATAAAAAAGACACCCAGTCACAGGTATCAGCTACTCCTGTCCCCAAAGGATTAGGATGCCAAGGAAAGAAGATGGGTTCCAGGATGGTGGCCATGGGAAGTAAATCTCATGGCAGCAAAATGTAGCCAGAGGAGATGACTTGGGAGAACAGCGCTTCTCCTCATCCTTCTCCTCAAAGGGTGAATGAAAGGCATCCACGCCTAACGGTTGACGCCAAGGCTAAAGGACACTGTAAACCTGAGGCAACTCAGAAGACTGACATGCAGGAAGGTGCAATCAGCGCTGTTTTTGATAGTGGCTTCAATATTTTAAAAGCATTTCAAGTGTTCTTTGTGAATCAGATATTACCATTATGCCACACTTATAAATACGGGATTAATTTATGTTTAAAAGACTAAACTTTTGGGGCCTGGCAGGATGGCTCAGTGGTCTAAAGCACCTGTCAGAAAGCTTAGGCGGCTGCAGGGACCATGGTTTGATCCCCAGCACCTCATGCTGCGCCAGCCCTGCCCTCAGGGCAGGCTGAGCCGGCCATAAAAATAATTAAACAAATAAAAGTTCTGAAACAAGAAAAAAAATAAAATTAAAAAAAGACTAAATTTTGTTTAAAATTATATAAGAAGGACTCATGTGGTATAATTTTCGATGAGTATTGTACTGAAAGGGAAATCCCAGTTACCTGGAAAATGCTACTATTTTGAGCAGTGACTCCATCAGCCCTGAGCAATAAAAAGGGTGCTACTTTTTCTTATGTATGACCATGAGTTGTTATGGGAAGCCAGATTGGTATAAAATTAATAATAGGAATCAGGCTCTGTGGTGCACATCTGTAATTTTTTTTTTTTTTTTTTTTTTTTTTTGTGGAACCAGGGATTGAACTCAGGCCCTTGAGCTTGCAAGACAAGCACTTATTCTACTGAAATATCTCTATAGCCCCCACATCCATAATTCTAACACTCTGGAGGCTGAGGCAGGAAGACCACAAGGTCAAGCCCTGCCTAAACAACTGAGATTTAATGAGACTTTGTTTCAAAATGCAAAAAAAAAAAAAGTAGCAAAAAGGGCTAGAGATGTGCCTTAGTGTGAATACCAATGATTTAATCTCCAGTAGAACGTGCGCGCGCGCGCGCACGCGCGCGCGCACACACACACACACACACACACACACACACACACACATTAATAGAGTATTCATCAATAGTTTTATTTCTCAAGGTGCACATCAAACACACTATGAAATTCTGTAGTTTCCCCCTGAAAGCTAAGCTAAATTATTTTGATTATTGTATTTTATTTTTATTTTTTTCATGTTTCAGAACTTTTGTTTGTTTGTTTATTTATTTTTATGGCCTGCTCAGCCTGCCCTGAGAGCAGGGCTGGCACAGCACGTGGCTCCAGGGATCGAACCTCGGTCCCTGTAGCTGCCCAAGCTTTCTTATGCAGGCGTTTTAGACCACTGAGTCATCCTGCCAGGCCCAGAAGCTAAATTATTTTGAAAAAAATGTATTTAAAATCAACATACTGTGCATAATTTTGTTCTTTAAGTGCTTCATTATATTTTGTTTTTGTTTTTGGTAGGACAAGGGTTCAAACTCACTAGTGCTTCATTATTTAAAAAGTAATTTTATCAGAAAAATTAATGGTTAAAAAAGAAAATTAACGGTATTATTTAGTATTCACAAAAGAATGCATTTATATAATATGTAGTTATATGCATAACAAATAATAAATTTATTTCTATACAGGTACTCATACACATATATAGATATATGCATATTTATAATGTATTAGATGTGTACATGTACAAACATATATAGCAATTATGTCTTAAAGCTAGCACACAGGCCTTTTATTTTTTATTTATTTTTTTTATTCTATTTTTTTTCTTCTTTCAGAACTTTTGTTTGTTTATCTATTTTCGTGGCCAGCTCAGCCTGCCCTGAGGGCAGGCCGGCCCAGCATGTGGTGCCGGGGATTGAACCGTGGTCCCTGCAGGTGCCCAAGCTTTCCTAAGCAGGAGCTTTAGACCACTAAGCCATCCTGCCGGGCCACACAGGCCTTTTAGATACTTGTTATATTACCATGTTTTGTTGTTCCTGATATTATTAATTTGTTTATCTATTTATTCTTGGTACTGGGAATTAAACTGAGGATCTTGCACCTGCTAGGCAGGCACTGTGCTGCTGAGTGATATGCCTGACCGTTGTCACTAGTGTGACTTGTGATGGCAGTTCACCTAGAAATTTGTGATCACAATTCATCAGTTAAGTATTTCTCCCAAGAAATGAATGAGCAAAGGAATCTGAGAGATGCAAGCCATACACCTGTCCACAGCCATACACACAGACCTTATGCCATTTAAAACCCAAGCAGCCAAGAGAGCAGTCCAGAGACTGCAACAGCTATTCAAAATAAAATGGAAAAAAAGTTATTTTGAAGAAGTGATTCTGTTGCTCCCCTTCCTTTTCTTTTTTTAAACTATTCCTTTCATGTAAAAATGACATCAAAGGATGCATTCTTGAAAAACTCAAGCCTTAGTGCATTCCATATGCAGGTGAACCATCAGAACACATGAAAAGGGGTGACCATGCAATACTCTAGTGCAACCGGGAGAAGAATTAGTTTTTCCTCTCCTGTTTGAAGGAGAGTTCCGTGAGAGAGTGTGCCCGAAGAAGGGGCTCCTCTGTGACACTTCCCGTGCAGCTGGATGGGTTAGTGCTTACTTCCTCTGGCGCATGCGCTGCTAGCCCTGGTGCCCTAGAAATGAAAAATCATGTACTCAGTTCATTCTTTATTGCATAAATTTTATACAAAAGGAATAGAAATTTACATTTGAATGTTCACTCCTGTTCAAATATTATGGTCTTGATAACAGGTTAAGAAATGCTACCGTGCACTGGCCTTTCATGGTTAGCTTCTGTAAAACAGCTTAATGGATTATATGTATGAGGTATGGAAAAAGGAAGGAGTAGAATTATTTTAAATTGCATGGATTCTAAATAGATTACAAAACTTTGTAATTTTTTAGGGCACAACTAAAGAGATCAACTTGTAAATCTACTTAACAGGCAAATCTCAGGGGACTAGTGACATCTTCAAGTCTTTTCAGTCACACAACTTCACCAGAGGTCATTGCAGTACAACACTTAAGAGCTGTGAAGTCTAAAGAATGACACTGTGGAAGCCTGAGGTTACCGCACAGATTCCTGACAGTGGCAGAGCCAGCTGGTCTCCTATCGCGACAAGAGAAAGCAGCTTTCAACTAAGTAAGGAAAAGAAACAGAACAGGGTTTTTATTTGTAAAAACGATTTCTGCCTTTTGAAATATCCTTGATCTGTGTTTGAGGCTTAGGCCTAACCTCAAGGTGTCTTGTAAAACTCTTTCTCAGCTATATTTTGTCTTAATTAGAATGTGAAGGTTTGTCTTGGGCTGTGGCAAGCATGGGAGAGGCCAGCACAGGGAAGGTGAGGAGAAGATTTTAGGCTTCTCTAACCTGTGGTGGCTCCAGTGGGGAGGCTTTCCCAGTTTATCTCAAGGCTCTTGTAGAAATAGTGTTTGAAAATATCAACTGCAATCAAAACGGTCATGTGTGCTAGACTGGTTCACATGTGAAAGATCATAAATTTTTACCATTAGACAGTTTTTGGAGGTTCAAATAATAAATCAAGAAAAAAAAACCTTGCCATTGTTATGGGTAAGGTAGCAATTTTGGTTTGTAGACCATTTGTTTAGAACATTTGATCTCATGAAGGCTCTTTGCTTACATTAATTTTTGCATAATAATTTCACACACATGCCTAAAAATTCTTACTTATTGACCATGCAGAACTTGGGAAAAGAAAGTGGCCTGACTTCTCCAATCTGTAGGAAACATGCTCGGTTCCTTCTCTGCCTACTAAGTTTCTAGCCTCCCACAGTGGCCCCCCGCTGTAGGGCAGACCACTGCCATAATTCAGGGAGAACACAAGACAAGGCAGAAGCTTTAATTTCTGCCTGCTGTGGCCTTGTAGGCTGCTTCTGGAAGCTCACGGAGACAGACTGAAAGCTCAGAGGAAGGAATTGTTTGTGGTGATAACAAAGAAAGAGAAACACTTGAAGGTTTAATTGTAAGTAATTATGGCGTTGGACTACAGCCAATGGAAAATTTTCAGAAAGCCCATCTTTTGCAAGAAAGTAAAACCCCACATACTTGTGGGAAGAAAATGTTTTTTAAGAAAACACCAAAAACCGGGTAATTGTTTTAAGCAGTTTTCTCTCATGAGTACGATCTTTGTATTTTCCAAAACTTTCCTAAACCATAATGTACAAAAATACATTATATAGAGAAAATACAAAGAAATGTAACAAAACTAAAAAATAGGTTTTTGTCTTAGAGGAGCCTTAGCCATTTGCATAGTTTTGTGGGCCTTTGGCCTGAAGAAAATCACAGCGATACAAGAAAAATCTGAGGGAAAAGAAACATACTCTGCTTTTGCTTTCTGTTCTGTTTCTATTGACTTCACTGGGAAGCCAGGTGGTCAGAAAGAGAAATTGAATTCTACACTTTTGTGGGTAATGGAAACTTCAAGTTTTCTGAACCAGCAAGGGGGCATTAAAGCTGGATCTGAAGAATTACTGACGCATCAGTCAAAGAAGAGGAGACGCGCTCAAGAGGAATTTAGAAATCTTTGTCAAAAAGCAGAAGACTCTTTTGCACTTTGGAGATATAAAGATATCAAAAGGCAAATTAGATTCTAATAACTATTGTCAAATACATTGTTAAAAAGACTTGGAGTCGGTGGAGACTGCGCGTACACAGTTTTGTTCAGGCTGGAACAATGGATTGGTTGTTATTGTTGTATTTTTGTGACAGTGCCGCTGGTTTTGGTTTTGAATGCCTTTATATATTTTCCAGCTGGCCTTTGACCCAACTACTCTTCATCTTTTCCCATGAACTGAGACTCCTCTATTAATCTCCATAAAACTTTAAGTTAGTAATTTTAGTGGAAACCCACTGTTGTTGGCAGATAATGGTAACAAAGTCATCTTTTTATGAATTCCTCTATATGCTGGTCACTTAATGCTATTAACTTTACAGCAATCTGTAAAGATACTATTTTATTTTAGGATACTAGGAACCTACTGAGTACCAGTGCTGGACTTTGAACACAGATAAATTGGGTTCAACTACCTATTTCTGTAGTCTCAGCTTGTGAATTGGAAATAACATTATATTGTATGCCAACTTTGTATATTTCTCTTCAAACAAGATGGAGGGTAATAATCTCTATACTTTGCTACGTTCCCACATAAGAGAATAAAAAAAACAGAACTCAACCAACAATCAGAACAGAAAGGAAGCGGCATTTATTGTGTGTAAGATCAACAACTGAAAAATAAAAGCTTTTTTTCTTTCTGATAATACTGCCCTAGTGCCCAAAGTGGCCAACTTTTGTCATAATTCATTTGGCAGGTCTGTCAAAGATAGCTCAGTCAATTGGTTTAAGAAAATATTTTTCAACAGTCAGGATACATATTTGATTTGAATCTGGGGACAAATGGCTCTCCAAGGGCTTCCTGGCAGGTTGGTGATGCACTGCATCAACTGGGTATATCAGGACTTAACAGTGCTGAGCCAAGGAGTGCATTTAAGCAGCTCGCAGACATTCTCCGATGTAGTGTACAACAAATTTCATTGCCTTCAACTGAATTATATTTAGAATATGTGATACATTTGTCTTTCTGTTGTAGAAACCCAACGTTGTCTTTTTTTCTAATACAATAAAGTTGTTGTTTTTCTTCTAGTTGAATAAGCTAAACTTATCTGGGGCTTAGTTTGAAATGACATATTTTTAATCATGTTGTAATATGCAGTCACTTATAATTTAATGATGAAATTACAGCTATCTTATCCAGAATCACTGAGTAGAGATGCTTTATTTAAGTATGTTTTCCTGAATGCTTGATTTTAAGTTACCCATGGTTCACATCAAAATATAACATTCTAGTGACAAGTCTTGTATGATTAGCATTTTTATTCCACAAAAAAGCACTAAAGAAAGTCTCATGCATTTGCCTCTGGATCTAGCACTGTAGGGACAGAAGATGTTGCTTCTGTCTTATTTTTCTTTTTTGTCTCATCTTTTTGTCAGGGATTATGATTTTCCCCTTTTTGTTCACTCTGATTTTATATTAGAAATATGTGTAATTACTTTCTCTCTCCGTGCATTTTCTAGATTAACCTTTTGTGGTCAACTTAATATATGCTAATATATATTTTTTACAAATTAATTTTATTTTATTTTTTCTTTTCATTTAATAAGAAATAACAATGTGACATTTTCAAAAACATGTTAGTAGTACATTCCCAATAATTGATGCAATGCATATTGTAGTCCCAGTAGCAGTTATACAGAGCACAGGATGTAAACATGATAATATTTTAATCATTGTTGGTACAAAAACTTTCTTCTCATTGAATAGAAAGTAGTTGTATACATAATCTAGTATTCAATTATTGGCAGAACTGGCAATGTCAGAAGCTGTAGAATTAAGTCTTTTAGGCTCAGCATACTAATCTAGCTTTATGGTTTTTTTTTTTTTTTTCTTTAATGGCCAGTTCAGCCTGCCCTGGGGGTGGGGCTGGCACAGCATGTGGTGCCGGGGATCGAACCTCGGTCCTTGTGGTTGCCTAAGTTTTCCTAAGCAGGTGCTTTAGACCACTGAGCCATCTCGCTGGCCCCTAGCTTTATGTTTTATGCCTTGTGCTTAAACTGTTCTGCTGGGTGGTTAAGGGCAAGTTAAGCAAGAACTGTATAATAAAACATGGTGACTTTTGTATCTTCCAAGATCAGTCGAATCCCCTCAGGATTTACTTTGAAACCATGTACAGTACTTTGTAGAAATGTTGTCAGTGTCAACCATATGGATGAGTCACAGCCATTGCTTGACCACTTTGCTCTCCTTGAAACCTGAGAGAATGGGGCCCGGCAGGATGGCTCAGTGGTCTAAGGCGCCTCCTTGGGAGCTTGGGCGGCTTCAGGGACCCGGTTTGATCCCCGGCACCACATGCTGTGCCAGCCCTGCCCTCGGGGCAGGCTGAGCCGGCCATAAAAAATGAGTGAATAAACAAACGAAGGTTCTGAAACAAGAAAGAAAAAAAAAAAGAAAAGAAAAAGTAAAAAGAAAGAAAAGAAACCTGAGAGAATGTTTTCTCTCTAGGTGACTCTCCTTAGGCACACTATACATCATCTATCCTTATCCTCTGTGGTCCCTTAATCTCCTTTAACAGAAACTTTGGGAAGCTACTAAGTTATAGGGTGTTACAGTACAGGTTCTCTTATGTTCTGAGTCCTCACTGACCTTGAAGGGCTAGGGACAAAATATTGGGAATCTTTGTAGCCCTTCTTTTTCTCTAATTTTTGGTGTGTAAACTTACATTACTAACTATCCAGAAAAGAAGTTGTGATACTATTACTCTATAACATAGGTACTTGAGCTTAACATCACTTGCTGAATATCGAACACACTGAACTTGGAATCAGTATTTTCCATCAATCATCGATATTCTAATAAATTCCTATATAATGTGATGAAATCAGTTACATATTTTTGCACAGATATTTACAAATCTAAGTATATAAAAAATTGTATCTGGTCAATCCTATGGTATTTTCCTAGTCTTTTACTCTCATTTAATACCCTTTTTTCTTTTCTTGTAAACCAATCATTTACTTGAAAGTATAGTAGTAACTGAAATTACATTTGAAGCAGCACAAATTTAAAAGACAAGAATGACAGGCATTCCAAGAATAATTTTAGTGTTACCCACAGTTATCCTCAGTGTAAAAAATATTTTAGTGGTTATTACGACCATTATCTAATTCATCTTGTGCATACAAATGCATGGTTTTGCTCCTGCCATGTTTTTATTTTTCTGTTTCCAGTCACTTTGTTGTTTAATGCTTAAGTCTTTGGTTTCAATTCAGCTGTGTTATGCTTTTCCATTTTTATTTTTTCTTTTCAATTCTTAAGCTAGGGAGACTATACGATATTTACACATGTTGGTTTATGTCATTTATATGTTCAAGATACATCCACTTATACATGAAGTCTTCTAGTTTACCCTTATTTATAGCTGAGTAATATTCCACTGTATAAAGATACCACACTTTTTCAACCATTCTTCAAGTGATGGACATTTTGGTAGTTTCCAAGATTCGGCTATCACAGATTGTGCTGCTATGAACATAGTTGCACAGATATCACTATGATATGAGGTTTTTAGTTCTTCTTGGAAAATTTTCAGTAGGGGGATAGCTGGATTGAATGGGATTTCCAGTTTAAGTTACTTAAGGAGTCTCCACACTGCTTTCCATAATGGTTGCACCAGTCTGCATTCCCACCAGCAGTAGAGAAGTGTTCCTTTTGCCCCACAGCTTCTTTAACATTTGTTGCTGGTTGATTTCTTTATGATGGCCATTCTTTCTGGAGTGAGATGGTATCTAAGTGTTTTACTTTGCATTTCATGGATAGCTAGTGATGTGGATCATTTCATGTATTTATAGGTTTGCTGAATTTCTTTCTTTGAGAAGTGTATGTTCATCTCAGATGCCCATTTCTGGATAGGATCTTTGAATTTTGGGACCCTAATGGTTTTTAGTTTTTTATAAATTTGTCTGAATATTTATTAGTTAAAATCTTTTGGAAATTTGTGTGTTGTCTTTTCATTCTGTTGGTACTTTCTTTGAGGTGCGAAAACTTCTTAGTCTGAAGAGGTCCCAGTTGTCGATTCTTTGAAGTGTTAAATATGCATTTTAGCCCGTCAGGATGGCTCAGTGGCCTAAAGCGCCTGCTTGGGAAAGCTTGGGCGGCTTCAGGGACCGCGGTTTGATCCCCGGCGCCACATGCTGAGCCAGCCCTGCCCTTGAGGTGGGCCATGAAAATGAGTGAATAAACAAAGTTTCTGAAAAAAGACTGCATTGTTTGGCAGGCTGGGGAGATAGCTCCGAGGCACAAGTGCCTGCTGGGCAAGTGCAAGGTCGTGAGTTCGAACCCCGGTCCCAAAAAAAAAAAAAAAAAAAAAAAATATGCATTTTGATTTTTGTCCATAAACATTTTGCTTACCCCGATATCTTCAAGATTTCCTCCCATTTTCTCTTCCAGGAGATTTATTGTTTCTCTTTTACTATTTAGATCTTTAATCCACTTTGACTTTAGTTTAGTGCATGACGATAGACCTGGGTCAAGTTTTAGTTTTCAGCATGTACAGAGCCAGTTTTTCCAACATCATTTGTTAAAGAGGCTATCTTTCTTCTAGTAAACATGTTTGGCCCCTTTGTTAAGAATAAGGTGGATGAGTGTATTTGTATTTGCTTCTGCATCTTCTAATCCATTCCGTTCATCCTCAGGTCTATTTTTTTTTTTTTTTTCTTTTTCCAATGTGTTGCTGATTTTATCATGGTAGCTCTGTAGAATAACCTTAGGTCAGAAATTGTAATGTCTCCTGCGTTTTTTTAAAATCACATTTTGTATTTCACTGGCTGTTATTCAATTATTGAGAGTTTTTATATCTTCTTGATTTAGTTTTGGTAGTTTGGACCTTTCTAGGAATCTGTCCAGTTCATCTGTGTCTTCAATTCTGTGAGAGTAAGGATTCTTAAAGTAGCTATGAATGATCCTCTGAATCTCTGCTGGGTCTGTAGTAATTTCACCCTTTTCCTTCCTTACTGCTTGTATTTGAGTCCTTTCTTTCCTCTTTTTGATGAGGTTAGCTAGGGGCTTATCAATTTTATTGAATCTTTCAAAGAACCAGCTTTTTTTTTTTGTGGGACCAGGGTTCGAACTCACGACCTTGCACTTGCCCAGCAGGCACTTGTGCCTCGGAGCTATCTCCCTAGCCCCCAGCTTTTTGATTCATTAATTTTTTTTGTATTTTTTCTTTGCTTCGATTGAATTAATTTCTGCTTTAACCTCTATGATTTCTTTCTGTCTTTGGGCTTTGACTTACATTTGCTCTTTTTTTTTTTTTTTTTTTTTTTTTTTTTTTTTTTTTTTTTTTTTTTTTTTTTTTTTTTTTTTTTTTTTTTTTTTTTTTTTTTTTTTTTTTTTTCTAGTCAGTATAGGTCCTGTGTAAGAGTATTTATTTGTTCTTCCTCTGTTTTCTTAATGTGTGAGTGCAGAGCTATAAAATTTCCCATTAAAAACTGTCTTCATTGTATCTCATAAATTCTGGTAGGTTATGCTATTTTCATTAAATTGTAAATATTGATTGATTTCTTGTTTAATTTCATCTGTAGCCCACTGGTTGCTGAGAAAGGTGTTGCTTATTTTCCATGTATTTCTGGGGTTCCTGGGATTTCTTTTGTCATTTATTTATAGTTTCATTGCACTGTGGTCAGATAACATGCATGGAATAATTTCTGTTTTCTTTCATATACTTAAGCATGACCTATGTACTAGTATGTGGTGTACTTTGGAAAATGTCCCATGTGCAGCTGGAAAAAATGTGTATTTAGAAATTGTTAGGTGGAACACTCTGTGTATGTTCAGTAAGTCCAGTTGTTCCAATATCTGGTTCAGTTGTGCTACTTCTTTGCTAAGTTTTTGTCTGCTTCACCTACCTTTTTTGGATAAAGTGCTGTTAAGGTCTCCTGTTAAGATTTTGTGGTATTGGATATTAAATTTTTCATGTCCATTAAGATTTGTCTTATAACTTGGTGCTGCCATGTTGGGTGCATACATATTTATGAGTGTTACCACTTCATCTTGAATTTTTCCCCAACCAGTATTCATTGGTCTTCTTTATTTCATTTGATCAATCTTGGTTTCAAGTTTAGACTGTCTGCAAACAGGAATGCTACCCCTTCTTTTTTAGTAGTGCTCGGACATGTAGTATTGTTTTCCATCCTTTAACTTTTAGCCTGTGAATTTCTTTATGAATTAAGTGTTTTTCTTATATGCATCATATTGTTGGATTTTGCTTCCTTACCCACTCTGCCAGTCTATTTCTTTTAACTGGAGAATTGAATCCATTTATATTGATGGTTATTACTGAAACGCATTGACTTATGATTGAAATGTCTTTTACTTACTAGTGTTTACCACTTTTTCTCCTGTGTTTCATTGCTTGCCCTATTTTGGGGATTCGTTGTGTTCTCATTTGTGGAGTTTGACTTCCTTTTGGTCCTTCTCTAAAATATCTTTTAGTAGTCTGTGTAGGGTAGGCTTTGACATCATGAAATTCCTTAGTTTCTCTTTGTCATGTAAGTATTTCACTTCTCGCTCATACTTCAGAGAGAATTTTACAGGGAATAGCAGTCTGGGCTGGAATTTGTTTTCATGGAAGACTTGAAGCACTCTGCTCCATGGTTTTCTTGACTTGGTGATTTGTGAAGAGAAATCTGCCATTATTCTGATATGTTTTCCTTTCATTGTGATCTGTTTCTTTTTTTCTAGTGGATTTCAGCATATTATTCTTCTGTTGGATTTCTGGGATCCTGACTACTATATGTTTGGGTGTATTTTTACTTGGGTTGATGTTGTTTGGAGTTCTTTATGCTTCAGTTACTGAATGTCTGATTGTTTTCTCTTATTTGGGAAGTTTTCTGCTATTATGCTCAAATTCTTTTTATATCATTTGTATTGACTCCTTTCTCATTGATTCCTATTAATCTCACATTATTCGTTTTCACATCTTCTTGCAGTTGTTGAATTATTTTTTCCTGGATCCTGGTGTTTCTAAGAGATCCTTTTTTACTTTTTCCCTAGCTCTGACTGTGTCTTCAAGATCTGAAACTCTTCACTTTTGTTCATATGGCGTTATCAGCTTGTGACTGAGATTTTATTTTCTTGTATATCTTTTTGAAACTATTTCATGTGATCAATTTCTTTCCTATGTTGCTCATTCAAGGATTCCATTATTTTTCTATTCTCCTCTAATTTTTTATCAATATCTTCTTTAGAGTCACTTATTCAGTGTTTTATTATAGTTACCCTTTCCTTTTCTACTTCAGAGATTATTTCTGCTCTCATTTCCTCTTTACCTTTCTGCAGTTGTTCCTTTTCTTCAGACACTATTAATTTAGACATGTCTTTTTTTATTTCAGAGGTTATTTCTGATCTGATTTCCCGTATATTTTTGTGCAGCTGTTTTTACTTCAGATTCTAATAATTTAAAGACTTCTTTTTTTTTACTTCAGAGGTTATTACCAATCTGAGTTCCTCTATATGTTTCTGCATTTGTCTGTTTACCTCAGATGCTACTAATTCAGAGATTTTATGCATGATTCCCATTTTCTTGTAAGGTAGCTTCCACTGTATTTGTTCTGGGTCAGCTGGGGATGTGAGATTGCATTTTGCTCCTTATCTGTATCGTGTACAGCAGAGTTCTCTGACCTTTCGTGTAGAAGTTTGGTGAAGTTATGCCATTAACACCTACTGAATTTTGAGTCAACATCTACCAACTTTGATCTTGTCCAGATGTGCCTGGCTGGGTCTGATTGCTGTGCTCAGCTTCTTCCTGGTGCAACTTTGTTTTTTCAGGACCGGGGTTCAAACTCATGACCTTGCACTTGCCAGGCAGGCACTTGTGCCTCAGAGCTATCTTCCTAGCCCCTTCTGGTGCAACTTTTGAAGGAGAGCCTGCTGTGCTACTCTGGCAAGATGCTAAGCTCCTGGTTTAGGTGGTATGGTCTGATTGCCAGCCTCTCTGCAGGGAATATTGCTATATGGCTCCACAGTAGATGCGGGAGCTGGGTTCTTGGAGAGGTAGATATTCAGGTGACACAGGGGTGCAGGCCTAGTGTTTCTGCTTATGTGACCACCAGTCATGAGCTGTGGGCAGGATCAGAGTTCTGGTGGTGGTGTGGGGGCCACAGGCTAAGAGGTCGTACCTGCATACCCACAGGTTGGTGGGTTGGTTGGTCATGGCTGCTGTCAACGTGGGCTAAGTTCTGGTGGCAGTGCAGGGCCTGCAGGCAGAGAGGCCCTACCTGTTTACCTTCTGGTTGGTTGGTCATCCCAATATATCTTCATAGATAGCACCGGCTCATTTATCCTTCTAACACAAAAAAGATGTGGTCCCTTCAAGGTAAATGTGGCTATGTGTCTGTCTGGAGCCAGTCATGTCTAAGTAGTCCTCTGTGCTATTTTTTTCCTTGTTGATTGATATCAAACTCTCAAGTCCTTTCTTCCTTTGCCATTGTAGTCCTGGAATCTGTGACAAAGGGAAGGCACAAGGAGACTGGAGTGGCTTGGGGTGCTGAGTTGTGTAAGTGGGATGAGTTCCTCTGGAGAGGGCTTAGCCAGCAGCAGATGGACGTAGGGGAGAAGCTGTGTTCCTGCTTGAAGCCCTGTAGTTTCGGGATTGCTCACCACAGTTCTAATCTAGTAGCTTATGAGTATATTGTGAGTCAGGCAGTTTCTTTATCAATATTAAGGTTTATAAATGATTTTACATTCTGACATCTGCAATATTCCATTTTTGAATCTATTTCAACCACACAATAATTTTTTCTCAGATATATTTACTTTGCAAAGAGTTGACTTATGCATTTCCTCAACTCAGTGTTGTGAATTACGAATACAAACAATTGGTCTTGTGATAGAACTAGCAAGTTATAAACTACAGATTTATCTGTTTTTTGTTATTGAGGAGAATTAGTTAATTTTAAAAACCGTTAGAGTTTTCTAAGATACTTAACTTTAAAACTTTGTATGGGGACCAACCAGATAGCTCAGCACACTAAAGCACCTGCTTAGGCAGACGCAGGGACCAGGGCTTGATCCCCAGTGTGTCATGCTGGCCCTGTCCCTGGGGCACACTGAGATAGCGACTGAGACTGGGTGTGGTGGCACGTGGCTGCATTTCCAGTGCTTGGGAGACTAAAAACAGGAGGATCACTATAATCTGATTTATATAGTAAGACTCTGTAGACCCTGTACTGAATGCATTAAAAAAAAGTTAAAAAAAAGAAAAAAAAAACTTTACGTGGTAAAAATATATGTTGAACCATATATTTTTTATTGACTTTATTTCTAAAGTCAATCTGTTTTATATCTCAAAGCTACTAGAATTATCAAATCAAATATTTTATTTTATTTGGCAAAATGGTTAAATCTTTGGGGATAAGAAATGTATATGATATACCAAGAACATCTTGTCATATGAAGAAATAAGTATCATTATCAGACTACTGAACTATGCCGAGAATATATAACCAAAAAGATGTGTGTTTCTTCCAAGTTAAGAAATTTCAACACCAAATTATTAACCTGCAGACTTTTAAAATTTCAAATATATTTAAAGTCAGAATTTCATAACAGTAAGTAATAAGAGAGAGAGAGAGAGGAGAAGGGAAGAGCAGTATCTTTCAGATTCGTGTAAAAATATCTTGAGATAAAACTGACATGATAGCTAGAATTTACCTAAAATAATTTGGAGGGAAGAGCTGAGAATTGGGTGTGATTATAAGTGAAATAAAATGCATGTGAAGTGGTAGTTGTTGAAACTGGATGATGTGTAGGCAGGAAACTGTTCATCACACCAGTTTCCTTGCTTTTGTGTATGCTTGCAAATTTAATAATGTAAGGAAAAATTAATGTTAAGTATATAAAAGCCAGAGTTTATTAGAAAAAAAATGACTCACTGCAAGTGTGTGAAAATGTAGATGATTTCTTTACATCAGATGACAAGAATCTAATTGAAACCTTTAGGGGTCATGTTGCAGGAACCCCATAGTCTAAAGTGGGTGCCCACTGGTAGGTTGGGCCATATGGAAGAATAGTAACCTGAGTTGGTAGACACATCAAATATGAAGTATGTACTTATTTTAAACAATATCTCTCATCTTTTTTGGAGGAAATAAATTATATTTTAAATTGTAAATATGGGGGAAGACTCAAACACACACTTCACTTTTCTTATTCAGCAATACTTGGGGTGACCAAATATTTCACAAAGGGCAGCTACTGTTTACAGAAATACTTTATCTATCAACTGCAGAAGGCATGCTAGAATTAACACATCCACATGTGGCAGCCCCTGATAAAAAGAAGGGACCTGGCAATGATTATCGATGGCTGCCAATAGCCCCTCAGGATAAGCAGGTGGACACTGCAACTTCAGAGTGGAAGGGCGCAGTACTACCTTGCAAGTGCTCTCACTGCAACCAAAATGCTCAAGCTTCCTAAGGAGAAGAGGAGCAAAGGCCACTGGAGCTTTATTATTGCATAGCCATAACAATTCAGGTTAAGCAACTCTGGTGCCTGGTCATCTCCACACCAAGTAAAGTGAAAAGGAGAGCCTGCAGCTCCTGAGAGCTTTGAGAGATCTTCCAACAATTACACATTTGGAGCCTTCATCAGGATCCTATTTAAAAAAAAATGATTAGAAGCCTGGCATGGTGGTACACATTTATAATCCCAACTATTTAAGAGGCAGAGAGTGGAGGATTAGGAGTTCAGAAAAAAAAAAATCCCATTTCTTGCTCTCTCTCTCTCTCTCTCTCTCTCTCTCTGTCTCTCTGCATTTTAGGGAAGGGTCTACAGGTGCTCAGGGTCTCACTACTAGAATGGACTCATAATGACCTGCCTGTTTACAGCCTCCCAAGAGCTGAGATTGCAGGTGGGCACCACCAAGTCCAGTCTCAATTGCCTTCTCCTTGTGCCCTGGGGCACAAGGCCGGCAGGGCAGCCCATCTCACCAAAATAAAACAAAACAAAAAACAAAAGCTAAAGATTTTGAGAATTAGAGAAATAGTACTACTATTTGGGCATTTGAAAATGTCTTTTGGACACATTGAGAAGTAAATTTTGAAGTCTTTTCAAAGTTAAGTGGTCTTACCTTTTTAGAGATGCATTCTGAAATATTTGTGGGTATGATACGAGCCTGAGATTTGTTTTATGATAACTGGAAGATAAAAGTTGCTCATAAATTGATAATTGTTAAACCAAGATGACAGGTCCATGAAAGTATGATTTCACTCTTTCCATTTTGTGTCTGTTTAGAACTCACATAACAAAATGCAAATGGTAATAGCAGCAACAGCAAAATCTAAAATCTAAGGCTCAGCGAGGAATATTGGGAATAGTTCCGACCTGAAACTGGACTCTGGACTTCTAATCAGATATTCTCTCCCTTATAACAAGCTGTTTTGCAGGGCAGCCAAACTTCTGGTGCATCAGATATCTGCCCAAAGCTTGACAAGCCAACGGGTAAACTAGGGAATCCACTGTGGTGCTACCAGATACTCATACAAGCAGCTCATCAGCAAGTGTCCAAGTGGCAAATTGGGATTGACTGGGAGTGCAGGGCAGCTGTTGACTTTTGAAGTACTGCCCAGAACTCTTGGCTTTTCCCCCACTTGGTGTTAAAGGGAGCCATTCAGAAGCAGAGCTGCCTTCACAGATGCCCAAACACGTGTAGCTGGTAGTTGGCTTTGCCGGTAGCTACGCTTTTGTTGCTGGGATTTAGCTGAGTTGAGCAGTGCCTGCCTGGTGTATGTGAGGTCCTGAGATTGATTCCTGGCACCATCCCCTTCCCCCAAATGATTTAGCTACATTTTTCTGGATTGCGTCACAAGAGTGAGTGAGTCGTGGCTGAGATCTGTAAGTCAGGCCAGCGTGGAATCTCCTGATAAGAGGTGAGCTTCTACTGATGGGCGCTGACGGGGAGCAGTTAGTTTAAAGTATTCTTTCTGCATTGCTCAGGACAGCTGTTTCTTTCTTTCTTTCTTTATTTATTTTTTGTCTTTTTGAGACAGGGTCTCACTATGCAGTTGAGGCTGGCCTTGAGTTCACTTTTGTAGCCCAGGCTGGTCTCGAACTTGTACCAATCCTCCTGCCTCAGCACCAGCCCCCCCCCCCCCCCCCCAGTGCTGGGATTACAGGCGTGAGCCACCAGGCCTGGCTGTTAATCATGATATATCAACTTAAATGAGGAAGACTGCTGAGGAGACTCGTGAAGCACAGTTCTACTGTGTCTGTGGATGACTGACACGTAGACCAGAAAACAAAGGGGGAAGATCACTGGCTGGCCACTGGGAGGTCCCTTGTAACACGCTGAACCTTTCTAATAAATCCCTTTGCATAATTACATGTATACTTCCTATTCCTTCTGTTCTTCCAGGAAAGCCAAAGTAATGGAAAAGGCAGTGTACTGGACACCCCTGGTCAAACGTGCTCACAAGGTCCTCTTGGTGCCCTACATCTCTGGGCGAAGAGGCTCAGTTCTGGCTCCAAAGAGCAAGCTTTACACGTGGGAGGACTAAGACCTGCTGCCGAGGCAAAAGGGCAAGGTCAGCGAGTTGGTTGAGTGACTGTTCTTAAAATCCCATTAGCTAGAAATATTTGCTATACAAAACAGCAAATTTTGAATTATCATGTTCTGAAGTGTATCAATGATGAAAGCAGAGGTTATTCAACTGACCTTCACAACCAGGTACGGTGGCACATGACTCTAATTAAGCAACTCCAGAGTCTGAGGCCATGGATGGAAAGTTCGCAGCCAGCTTGGGTAGTTTAGTGAGACGGTCTCAACAAGACAAATAAAGACAATCAAAAGGGCTGGGGTTATAGCTCGGTGAAATAGTGCTTGCCTGGCATGTCCAAGCTCTGGGTGGAACTGCAGTACCCCCTCCCCCTCCAATGTGATTTCCCCCCTTTGTCTGAGCACATCTTTAGAATCAGAAAGATGGTATGAAGTAGGAAAGTGGTTGCCAGGGGCTTGCAAAGTTCAATCAAGAGAAAATAGGTTGCTCCCTAGATAAATAGAAGGCTTTTGTTTGACTAATTTATTACAACTTTGCTAAGGTGAGAAATTTCAGTATACAATATGAGCATTTTCCTTTAATATTTCATTATCTGTTACCATAGGAAGAAGCACATTTTCTTGCTAATTTGTTAATGCTAAGTTAGTACTTGTACATCTTTTCCTTTGTAATTTTAGCAGAAATAATTATCGTTTAGAGTTTTAGGTTATTATTTTCTGAGCTCAGGAATATTTTTGCCTCAAACTATTGTCTTGCTAAAGAGTCTAAGCTGAGCACTGGTTGGCTTTCATGTTTTGACCAAATAAATTCCTTAAGCTTAATGCATTCGTATGGTCAAAACAGTGCTTTCTAAAGAATTTGTTCTAATTTTGCTACCTTAATATTTATATTACTGGAAATTTCATTCTTCAAAATATAAATTCAAAGTGAAGGAATCCCTAGGGTTTTGAAAGACATGCTAACCTGTCTCTTTGTTAACCCCCTAACCATTCCTCTATATCATTTCTATAAAATGTTAAGTTAAATCATTAAGATTATTGTCATTTTAGGACTTTAAGACAAGATCTAGGGCCACGTGAAGAGCTGACTTTTCATCCTTTGGTTTCCCTGTTGTAATCTGCCTCTCCCTGGCTATTTCTCTCTGTGTGTGAGTTTGCCCCTTGCCCATTTCCATTAAGCATGCTAATCATGTGCTCTACTACTGAGCTACATTTCCGGTTCCTCAATTTTTTTAAAACAGAGTTTCACTAATTCACTCGGGCTGGCCTCAAATTTGGTATCCTGCTGCCCCTGCTTCCAGAGTAGCTCGGATTATAAGAGTCATCAGGCCTGGTTGTTTTTAGAGATTCTTATCACAGCTTTTTTTTTTTTTTTTTTTTTGATAAATTACACAAAGTAGTCCCTCTTAACTGCCCAGGGTTATGACAAAATTGTCTTTCCAAAGAGGTTAAATCTGATTGTATTGTATTTCAACCTAGGATGAGTAAGATGGCACTGGAAAGGGGACACTGAATGCCATCTCAGAACTGTTCTGATAATGAATTGGGAGCTCACTGAGCTCACACAGTTCCTTTATCTGAAAAAACACCATTGCATATAAATAGTGAAGCAAATATTAAGAGTGAGGTATCCTAACTACCAAGTAGTGGTAGCTAGAAAGTTGGCTCACACTCAAGTCAGGCAAATGCCTAGCTCTTGCCAATTAAGTCATGTCTCAACTTGGCTTTGTGCTCTGTCTACACGGCCTTCTGTTTGTGTTACTGGAGTGGAGCTCCTGAACCTCTTCCGCTGCCAGTGCTGCCCAATTCATAAATCCTTGGATAGCGAACTGAACTAAATTCATCTTGGCTAAATGTTTTCTTTTCAAAGAGAAAAATTCTGCTACTCGTTAAAATGTTGATGATGGGGCTTTTCAGCCAGGGAGAAAGATTAGGCTGAATTCTGAAAACAGCAGAATAGAATTTAAAGCTAATGAGTAAGGTGTTTGTGGTTGTGAGTGTATAGTGGCTAGAACGTGGTTATGAAGGTAGGGTGCACTTTTCAGAACTGAACTAACCACAATTTTGCTGCAGTCAGACCAGTGTGATCAGAAATCATCTGGGAGACCATGTGGGATGAAGAGTTAGGCCAAATTTTGAGAATGATCAGACAAGGAAAGTGGGAGATTCTGGTTGGACAGACCTGGTTACATTTTTGCTAAAAATGAACTCTTAAGGCTATGTCCAAGGACAGATCTAATTGAAAAACAGAATTTAGAGAGGCCAGACTTAGTCAAACGGAAAGTCTTTGCCTTTGGTGCATTTAAAAATGCCAGTTTGCTGATTATGTTTTTGAAGAATGAGAAGTATTTTCTGGAAGCCAGAGCAATATAAGGAAACATGAAATGACTTTTATTCTTTTTTTAAAAAACAACTATTGGAATTTGCTTATTTTGATATAATGAATGCATAGTATTCTTACAATAATAAATGTTACAAAAATCAACAGGAAAGTACACCATAACAATAGCAGTACTCTCCCAAGAAGGCCCTTAGCTCAGGGTTTGGCTCCACTGTCCCTCATCTCTCTGGTGAAGTCTGAGATCTGGGAGGGTGACCTGCTGGATTCACAGGGTACCTTTTCTCTTACTGATGTGCAGGACACACTGAGCCACAAGAGTGAGGTGTGACCTAGATGTGGGAGGACCGATTGCAGGCCAAGGTGTGGGGCAATCCAGGAATGCTCTAAGGGGCTGGCGTGTTTGTCTGGAAATAAGAGGAAGGATCTGACAAACAAGGTAAGCTGCTTGCTGTTTTTGTAACATAAATGGTAGCAGTGGTAACATAGCTTCTTCTGGGACATATCTTACAAGGTAGATCAAGCCAAATTATTATTTTCCATCTTCATTTACACAGGATGGAAAACATTTTATTTCTAGTTTCCTACACTTAACAGCTCACTGTTGCCTTTTGAAAGGTTCTGGGGCTGAATGGAAAATGTGTGTGGGGAGGGAGGGGCAACTGTGTGTGGCCCTTGGCCTCTGGAGAAGTTGTAACCAGCACCTGCAATTGACAGCACAATGGGCTTTTCACAGAAGGGAGAGTCGGTTTGTTCTCTATGCATCTTCAAATTGTTATTCTGAAATTATTTTGCCTTCCCCTTACCCACAGGACCTGATCCTAAAGGTCCATAACTTTTAAATAGGTGTTCAAGGGGCCTGGCGGGATGGCTCAGTGGTCTAAAGCCCTGCTTGGGAAAGCTTGGGCAGACTCACGGACCACGGTTCGATCCCCAGCACCACATGCTGCGCCAGCCCTGCCCTCGGGGAGGGCTGAGCTGGCCATAAAAATGAGTGAATAAACAAACAAAGGTTGTGAAACAAGAAAATAAATAAAATAAAATAAATTAAAAAAAAAAAAAAAAG
>PVJA010030318.1:0-25905 GCA_004027025.1 Myocastor coypus | reverse complement strand
TCACACTGATCCTCTTGCCTCAGCCTCCCAAGTGCAGGGATTACAGGTGTGTGCCAGCACATCTGGCCAAAAAAAGCTTTTGTTTTCTAAAATTTGTCCATGATATTAAGCTAGTCAAAAATGTTGTTAAACGGGATGTCTGCTCACCTGAAGCCTTTTCCTGCACTCCTATCTGTATGATTTCTGCATTATTTTACCCAGTTTCCGGGATGCTTCTTTAGGTTGGCAAACTCTCCATGTGTAGCTGTTTCCACTTATTCATCTTTATCTGTCTTCCTAGACAACAAATGTTATATCATTGTTATATATTGATAACAAATGAATGTTATCGCCGTGTTTTCTCATCATTCTATTGCTTCAAGCTACACCATTCTCCAAGAACTCTTGTAACCAATTTCAGGGAGACAGATGAATACATAAGCCTTAAGTCTTGTCAAGTGATAAAGTACTTAAATAAATCAGGCTACCTACAAAAGTAACAAATTTTCTGACCTGAGACTAATTTGTGTACTATAATCTACTGAAAATTGAAAATGATACTAGAACCTCAGCTTTGAGCTTCTGTTGAGTAGCATACACCAGTGTGTTCAGTTGGTACAAATGATAAATGGAAAAAACAATTGAGTTTTATTTTTCTCTGCTGTGAACCATGGAATGCAATTTGCAAATTTAAGTTTCATTTAAAATTGGAAAAGAATAAATAAAATAACACCAGAAGCAAACAGGGCTGGGCGGCTATTGTGCAGCACAGCAGTCTAAAATCTGGGCCCTAACAGCGTGTTTCTGACAGCTGTAGCTGCAAATGAAAGGCTCTGATAAGCAGACACTTTTCATCCCAGCTGTGCCAACATGGCTCAGAGAAGATCATGTCTGATAACAGAAATTCAGAATCGTGCCAACTCTGTTACCACCTGCTCAACACTTCTGCTGAGTGCCAGAAGTGCTTGTCCTGACCTAGATGTGGAATTTGCTGCAGAAACATGCACCAAAAAATGCCTCCTACTCCAAGGATATTTGTATCAACACCTCAGGCTCCTTAATTAAGGAAGGCTGAAAACATCACCCCTAAGGAGGCACAAGTCATGATTGAGTTTGCTCCCAGTCGTGGCCCCAGTCCACATGGGAAATGTCGTCGCAACGCCACTCCCAGTACCTCTGCACTAATCAGTATTGTATTTCCATCTTATATGGACTAAAGACTCAAATCAGAGGTGGACCACACGATCACCTCTATCTTTTCCAAGCTATCCAAGATTCTCTGAGAAAGAAACAGAACCTAAAATTAGTGACACAATGCTCATTGCATGGTTCCTGGTGGAAGCAAATCCAGAAAAAGATAAAAAGTAGGAGAAAATGAAGACACGAGTGAAACAGAGAAAAATGAAGTGAGTTCTCAGTTCTTCTGGTGGGCAGTGCTAGAATGTTATGGAAATAACAAGAACCTGAGATCTTCTTGTCCTAAGACTGTAGTATAATGAGATGCCTGCACTACAAAATTGAATGAAGAGAGTTTTGACAGATCATGGAATTACTGTCTTGCAGAAGTTCGTGTTTTAAGTTCTCCTCTGTTGCAACAGAAATTTTGTTACTGCCTGTACTGTATATGATGTAAAAAATAGGATTTTTGTAGAACTCTTTGGAAATCTATGACTTTCCTAATGGTAAGATGTACCTGAGTAAGGTACTGAAGCATGGGATAGATGGATCTCAGCAAAATGAATATTTTTCAAGGTCAAAACTAACTAGATTCCTGGATATTGTTCTCATGTTTGGGCCACTGAAGCTGAATTTACAGGTAGTCAATTACCTAGGTGTAGAGGAGTCAGTGCATGCCCCTAGGAAACACATGATCCCCATGGAATCTTAACTCTGACTATGATTTGAGGGAATCAGTACACTTTTCCCATCCTGTTAAAAAAGAGTCATTATGCGGGTTAAACTTGCCTTACTATATACTTTCAGGATGGTAAACATGCATACGCTTTGAGAACTATATCTCATACATGTGACTTCTTTAAGCCTTGGATTCATATTTATTTTATTTCCCCATTATAAAACATTTAAGATATCATTTTGCTTGCATATTATATCTTCTTTTTTTGTGACAGATAAACAGATAAACAATTGTGGTATGTCCTTGAGACTTCTGGTCAACTTGTTCATTTCCCTCATGTATTCTCCTCCTCCTCCTTCTCCTCCTCTACCTATTCCTCTCCCTCCTCTTCTTCCTCCTCCTCCTCCTCCTCCTCCTCCTCCTCCTCCTCCTCCTCCTCTTCTTCTTCTTCTTCTTCTTCTTCTTCTTCTTCTTCTTCTTCTTCTTCTTCTTCTTCTTCTTCTTCTTCTCTTCCTCCTCCTCCTCCTTCATCTCCTTCTCCATCTCATCTCTCTCCTTCTTCTTTATCATGCATCTCAACAGTGCTCCGAATTCTAGGTCATTTTCCAAACATATGACTAAAAATTTTCATAGAGAAAATCAGTATTATCTCCCTTCCACAATATCGATATAAATTATCTTTCATCTTTTTTTAAATTTAGTCATATTGCAAAGTGGTACCTTCGTTGTGTCACATTTACAAGCAGAGCATTTGCTTGAATCTGGATGGAGAATCCAGTTTGGGGCTCCAATTTTATCCATCACCAATTGCTTTTTTTCATTCTTGCAAAGAATCAGCTCTTCAGTACACTGATTTTTGCTTTTTAGTATCAATTTTTTAATTTATGCTCTTGAATTTATGACTTCCCTCCTTAAGTTAAGATTGGACTTAGACTGTTGCTTTTCTACTATCTTGAGGATCATCATGAAGGTATTTATCAATACAATTAGAAATTTAAAAGATGAAATGAATGAATATCACCAAATAGAGAAGATCTTTAGTAACTTCTATGAAAAATTGTTTTTTAACAAATTTGAGCATCTAGAATAAATAGATTCCTTGACAAAAATAAATTACCAAAACTGGACCAAAAGGGCGTAAAAATGTTGAGCAAACTAATATCAAATAATAGTTAAGAGAGAAAAACAAAGAAACCTGCAATGTGAAAAACAAAAACAAAAAACAAAACAAAAATACCAAAAACCTAGGATGCAATAGACTCACAGCTGACTTCTTCAGAAATCTCAGAAATTTTATAAGGACAATGCTCTTCAATTTAAAAAAAATTGAAAAGGGAGATTGCTTTCAAAGATTTTCCTATGAATCAGCATCACCGTAATTTGAAAACTAGAAAAGAATCTGCTTAAAAATGAAATCTACAGACCCATCTCCTTCAGAAACGTAGATGCAAAGATTATGCACTATATATTGCCAAATAGAATACAACAAATCATGAAAGAATGATGTCCCATGACCAAGAAAATATTTTCCAGAATGTCAGGACAGTTCAGCACATACAAATGATTAAATGTAATATATCACATAAACAGATAAAGGAACAATAATCATATGATCCTGTCACTATAAACAGGAAAGGCTTCTGAGAGTATCCAACACATATTCATAACAAATACGCTGAAGAGTGTAGGACTAGAGGACTTTAGTCTGATAAAGGACCTCTAGGAAAGACTAATGGCCAACAACAAATGATGTAGAGGAAGCTGTAAGCTTCTCTAATATCAAGAGTGAGAGACACAGGCAATAGCCACTTCTTTGCTATTGAGTACTTGAAAGCTTAGCCTGAGTAGTCAGGCAAGAAAAAAGACATACAAGGTACATGTAGAAGAAAGGAAGGAATTAAACTGTCACTTATGCAGCTGACATTGCTCTTTATACTGAAGAGCCAAAAGAATCTCACCAAATGACTTCTAGAATTAAGTTACCATGCTACATTAATTCACCAGTGTAGCAGGGTTCAAAATCAACATTCTAAACTTAGTAGCGCTTCTGTACCCCAACAATGGACAGACCAGAAAGAAGAGAAACAGTGCCATTCCTGGTAACTTCTAAAATATTCAATAATTAGATATTAAATTAAGGAATATAAAGACCTTTACAAAACAAACAAACAACACTATAGGACTCAAAGAGATCAAGGAGAGTGTGAGAAAATAGAAAGCTCTCCCTTCTTTCAGATGGCCAGAATTAATATAGTAAGATGGTCATTCATCATAAGCTGGTATACCTAGTTAACACAATGCCAATCCAAATAGCAAAAGCAGTCCTCCGAGAGTTTTAAAAATAGAATCCTAAAATTCCCATGTGTACAGAAGACACCAGTGTAGCAAAAACAATTCTCTGTAACAGAAGCAAAGCAGAAGGCATCACAATCCCGGATCTTAAATTATTTCACAATACCACAGTTATAAAAGCAGCGTGGTACTGGCACAGTAACAGACAAACGGAGACATGGAGTAGAACGGAGTGCCCAGAAATAAATCCAAGCATTCAGCTAACTGACCTTTAACAGACTGACCCAGAACATACAGGGGAACAAAGATTTCATCATCCGCAAATGATTCTAGAATGTCTAGATTTCCACCTGCAGAAGATAGAAGCTAATTGCGCATCTCTCAGTATGCAGTCAACTAAAATCAAAGTGGACCAACGATCTCAACGTTAAAGCATTAACGTTTAACCTGATAGAAGATGAGCTGGGTACAACTGCCAAAGCCATAGGCGTTGTCTTTCTGAGCATGATCCCAAGGAAGGATGAAACGACAGCAAGAAACAACAAATGGAATAGCATCACATTAAGAAGTCAAAAAGAAATAAAACTGTTTTACCAGCCATACTTCAGAGAGCGTGAATACCTACAGTATATTAAAAACTCATGAATTTGACCATCTAAAAGACTTAATTTAAAAATGGAGAATTTAAAAATGGAGAGCTGAAATGAAGGGACACAGAAGAACCACAATTGACCCAGAAGCAAGAGAAAACTGTTCCACTCTGCTGGAATTTGAGAAATGCAAATGAAAACAACACTAAGATTTCATCTTACCCCAGAATGAATGAAGAACGCGAAGAAATTAAATAAAAGCAACAGCTAGCAGGATTGTATAAAAAGAAGCATGCTGTATTGTTGATAGAAGTGTAAGCTAGTACAATCATTGTGGAAACCAGTATAGGTATTCTTCATAAAATTAAACTAGATATTCTGTTTGACCCAGGAATTCACCTCCTAGGTTGTTTCTATTAACTGTTAAATGGATGAACAAAATGTAGCACTTAAGGGCCAGCCAGATAGCAGATTAATGTGCCTGCTTAAGCAGACCCAGGGACTGGGGTTCGATTCCCAACCTGAGTGCTAGCCCCACTCCTGTGGTACACTGAGAGTGTGGCTGAGACTGGGTGTGGTGGCATGTGCCCATAACCCCAGCGCTTGGGAGACTAAAAACAGGAGGATCACTATGAGCCCAATTTGTGTAGGGAGATCCTGGAGCTCTGTACTAAAATACAGAAAATGTAAGGCACTTAAACACAGTGGAAATAGTCATTTCTGTGAAATACAGAACAATGAATTCAAGCCATTTATAAGAACATGGGTATAATATAAAGTATTTTTAGTATATTTTTCCACTCTTATATTGTCTTCTTTCTTGAGCCCTGCAGGTTCATACTGTCATACAAAGTTCGTCCTTTGGGACATCAGACTTGAGTTACAAATGTCTTACATTTTCTCCCAAGCAAGACAGTTATTTCTGGATATTCAAATTATATACTTAAAAAAACACTTAAAAGGAAAAGATGGAAATTCTGGGTTCATGGTCAAAAGCATTCAAAGGACGTCCCACATGGATCTGCCTTGCAGACATTTCTGTAGATGCGCGCCCTCCTCCCAAGCTCTCTCTACCCAGTGTCTCCTGGAGACCAATTCCTAGTCCTCATCTGTTCCGACATGCCATGTCACACCCAAGTAGGAGGTAGAAGGGCATGGACTCTGTTCTACACTGATGGCGCCCGTGTCTGTGGAGTCCAGGGTGCCTGTGGGGACGCTTCCTGCTGGGAACGTTCTCAAACCACAGCTGGTGCCTTGGCCATTGGACGTGGGAAAGCCTCCAGGGCACAGCTGCTGAGGACAGGAAGTCAAATACAGCTGCAGAATGTTTGCCTGTGGAAAAGGTGTAGATTTTTTTAGTTTGACTACAAGTGTCTATGTTTTTGTTTTGTCATCAGAAGCTCTTCTAACAGCACTCTGAATAGGCACACTGCCTCGTTTGGAGTACTCTTGTTTTGTGACTCTTTTGTACCTATCCTGTGTGGCCGTTCCTGCTGATTGCCCACGCCTTTCAAGTCCTAGAAAGATAGAAATAGTCCAACTCACCCACACTGTGGTATGGGTAGGAGAGGGATTTATACAAATTAAAGTCATGTAGAGAAAATAACATCTGCCCTAATAGAAAAGTTTAATTATAGTGCATAAAATCACCACAAAGATGATAAAAATGGATTCTTCTAAAGTAGACATTGGAAAATCTGTTTCAGTTTTATGTCTGAAATTGATGGGTAATTAGTTAAATCACTCTCTCTGCCCTCTGATGTTTATGCAGATACCCAGTGAATGGATGGTTTCTGAATAGAGCAAAGACATCTTCACATTCAGGATCAGAAAAAAATCATGCCTAGACTTACATGCAAAAAGTGATATTTCCAAACAGAATTTTATAACACTTTTATTAGCTTTAACTAGCTCAAACTGTAAATTATGGCTGTTAAATTTTAAGGCCTAAATCTTACAGAACAGAAATATATTTTATTTATTTATTTATTCTCTCATAGAAATTTGGAAAACAATTATTAAAAGGTTTTGATTTTAATTTTGAGTATATCAGATCTGAGTAAGTTATGTAATCCTGGCTTTTGAAGCTTGTCATCAGTATTACTGATATATTAGCATGAATAGCTCTTTGGTTTTTATGTTTCTTAACCCTGTTTCCTAAAGACTCCCATAAACGCATTATTACTGACGATTTCCCCACAATTTGCATAATTTTGGTTTTAATGGATTTACTCTGCCAACAACAAAGATGAGTGTACTGATGTCCTGAAAAATCAAATATACTTAGAAAAGTACACTGAAGCATTTTTGTTTTGAACAGGAAAAGTATATACCTTTTGTTGAGAACTGATACCATGTCAGGTATGTTCAAAGTGCCATACATGTTTGTGTGCGCTTAGTTTTTGTATAACATGTGAAGTTATAAATAACAGGACTCTGTTTTGAAGGGGGAAAGTTTGAACATAAGCGTTAAACTAGGTAAATTAAATCCATGTGTAAAATGTAGACTCTTGTCCAGTGTAACTGAGTTACAGTATTCATAGTAATAAAACATCGTATCTCCAAGGCCCATGACCTAGACATTGTGTTTCTTATAGCAGATCCAGGAGAACTTTGTAAGAGAGTGGGGAAAGGCCATAATGAGAAATCTCCATGCCCTTTTAACCATACTGTAACCACGGCAACAGAATGTATCCACATCAGGTCAGAACTCCACTGGCACCCACTGGTGTGATGTCATGGCTAAATGGAAGAGCTGTGGTAATCTGGAAAGTTAGGAGCTATTCTTTAACTTACAAGCCTTCGGATTCTGGGCCAGGGAGATAGCTCAGTGGAATAAGTAGCTTGCCTGGCAAGCACAAGGTCCTGAGTTCAATCTCCACTACTGCAAAATACAAACAAACAAAAGGCATACACAAGCCTGCAGATTCCACAAAACCTGAGAAATTCACAGGATCCGTAAATCCAGAGAAGAACTCCTAGTGTCAGGGAACTCCACATCCCACAAGAAACCGGAAATCTTTTCCATCCAACTTTCACTTCTACTCTGACATAGATGAAAATCTTTAGACCATTTTATCCAGGTCTGGGTGTAGCATTTATCAAAAAACCCTCAGTCTAGATGGACTATTGTGGACACAGATATGACTTTGAAAGAGCAACTGATTCCTGGGATGAGAAGCTGTGAGGAAGGTTTGGCCGACGCAGGCACAAGGAAGAAATAGAAAAATAACTGGAGTGCTCTTCTTTCAGGAACATGGATCAGTGTAGGCAGTGTCCGTCTCACCAACACTCCTCTACTAGACTGAGTGGCTAGGACCACTCTGCTCCAAGACCACCTTTGCCAGCCTTGGTATTCCAGCTGTAACAGCTCACGCCCCTGAGTGACCGAGGCGGGAAGCGCACTTCACTGGCATGGCACTGACTTGTGTATACCTTCTTTATGTTATTCATTAATTCGGTCTTACTTTTTATTCGTTAGTGGGACAAATACCCGACACTCACAATGAAGGAAGGAAAGTTTTATTAGCTCACAGTTTGTGGAGGTTTCAGTCCATATTCGGCTGGCCCAAGGCTGAGTGGAGCAGGACAGAGAGCATCCAGTTCATGGCAGTGGAACAGCAACAAAAGGGTGACAGAGGCAGCCAACCAAACAGGGCAGCAGAGCAGCAGCTCTAGTCTGTCTGTCTGTCTCTCTTTATATTCCTATCAGGCTCTCTGCCTTAGGATATCCACCCTAGACCACATCCATAGTCCTGGCCCTACTCAGACCGATAATCCCACCAGAACTAAATCATATAATCCCAGTGACTCATGAGTCAAGTCTCAACATATAGAAGTTCCCGCCCAATGTGTATATGAGGCTTTGGGGGGACAACTAGACATAAACCATAACATCTTTGAAGAGGTCGGCTAGGAGTTTATCAATTTTATGTAATCTTTCAAAGAATCAAGTTTTGATTCATTAATTCTTTGTATTATTTCCTTTGTCTCACTTGCATTTATTTCTTCTGCTCTAACCTTTATAATTTCCGCTCGACTTCAGGCTTTGGTGTAGGTTGCTCTTTTTTTTCTAGAAGTTGGAAGTGCAGCATTCATGTAGCTATTTTTTCTCACTGCCAAATGTGTGTTCACTGCTATAAATTTCCCTCGGAGAACTGCTTTCCTTGCACCCCAGAAATGTGTTCAAATCTTCGTTGGATTGGAGATATTGTTTAATTTCTTGTTTAATTTCATCTGTAATCTATTGCCAAGGAAGATGTTATTCAATTTTCAGATACTGATCGAGGTTTTATAGTTTCTTTTGTCATTAATTGACAATTTCATTGCATTGGGGTCAGCTAATATGCATGGGAGAATTTCTGTTTTCTTGCATATACTTTTAAGCATGACCTATGGACTAGTATGTGGTCCATTTTAGGAAATGGCCCCTGTGCAGCTGAAAGAGTGTGTATTTAGATGTTGGGTGCAAGGCTCTGTATTTGTCTACTGAGTGAATTTGTTCAAAAGTTTGCTTCTGGGGCAAGCCTGATAGCTCAGCAGACTAAAGTGCCTGCTTAGGCAGAGCTCAGAGGCAGGGGTTCTATCCCTGGCCTTGTGTGCCAGCCATGCTCCCAGGTCGTGCTGACACAGTGATTGAGACTGGGCACAGTGGTGTGTGTGAATCTACAATCCCAGGGATTGGGAAGCTGAAAACAGGAGCATCACTAAGAGCTCCATCTGTGTAGTGAGACCTTGAAGACCCTGGTGACCCTGTGCTAAATACAGAAAAAAGAAAGATGAATGAAAGAGAGAGAGACAGAGAGAGAGAGAGAGAGAGAGAGAGAGAGAGAGAGAGAGAGAGAGAGAGAGATTTGGTTCAGATCTCCTACTTCGTTGCTAATTTTTTGTCTGCTGGACCTATCTGTTAGAGATAAAGGTGTTAAGGTCCCCTATGATATTGGTTATTAGATTTTTTCATGTCCTTTAACATTTGTCTTATGTATTGGGTCTCCCATGTTTGGCGCATACATGTTTATGACGATTAGCTCTTCCTCTTGAATTTTTCCCTTAACCAGTCTACAGTGACTTTCTTTATCTCATTTGATCATGACTGATTCGAAATTCAGTATCTCATTTGATCATGACTGATTCGAAATTCAGATAGTTCGTGAACTGAATAGCTACCCCTGCTTTTTTCTGAGGTCCAGGAGCATATATTGTTTTTCTTTCCAACATTTGACTTTCAGACTATGAATTTATTTTTGGGTTAAATGTATTTTTTGTATATAGCATATTGTTGGATTTTTAAAATAAATTTACTCATGGATAGAATCATTGTAGATCTGTTCTTCAAAGTCCCCATTTAATGCTGACTGAGCTAATCAATAAAATAAAATTTAAATGAGATTGTATTACTATTTAGTCGGTTTTCGAATAAATGGTATTATACTTGCTGTAGGAATTAAAGTTCAGTGAAATGAACCCTGTACATAATAATGGTACTTCAGCATGTGAAAACCATTCAGTCCCCTGTGGACTGAATTATTTATCAATAACATATCTGTCAGACTACTTTTCTTTGATAAATCCTGCTGAAAAAATGGTGTGTAAATTTGTTTTTACTCTAATTAATTCAAAATCCATCAATTAATATGGTTCAGAAAAAACTAGATTTTTAAAGATATAGAATTACTTTATTCTTGTAAATATATAGTCCATGAGTCATGGCATTTTTCCTTGGTGTTGACAATGAGAAATATTTTAGGGTATGAATTACATGGGGTTTGTTATAATAATTCGGCTATGTCGTAATGAGGAACCTAAATAGACAAATAGACAATACATAAATTAATGACTGTAGCTTAGCTCAATAAAACTTTATAATAAGATATGACAATATGAATTTTATATCAAATTAATGGATCAAAGTAGCATCATTTTTATTGCTTTCAGTAATGTAAAGTAATTCTTACTTTAAAGATATATAATGCTTTTTTTTTTTTTGAACCAGGGATCTAACGCAGGACCTTGCAATTGACAGGCAGGCACTTATGCCCCTGAGCTATCTCCCCAGCCCCAAGATACATAAAGTTTTATAAAAGAGATTAATTCTGACACATAGGTACTAAATCATGATACAGCTTCTTTATTTTTCAATATCCAGATGAGAATTCCATACTTACATAAAAACTGTCATTATTGGTTTAATTCTGAAGTGGAACCATGTTTCTGGGCAATGTAAATCAGGAAGAATGAGGAAGAATATTTAAGATTCATCCAGGGAATTTACAAAAAGCCCAGCACAACTGGTATTTAAAGGAGAGATAAATATAAATAAATACATTTTCAAGGAAGCAGAACCAGGGCTTCCTTATTTCTTAAAGAGAATAAAGATAGTATAAACAAAGAAAGAAAAAATGTTGTTAGTAATTATACTGAAGAAAATAATAACAATTGAACTGTTCTAGTCAGGGTTTTACTAGAGGAACAGATATAATACAAGGAACAGATATAACACAAGATGTGCCAGTCCCAGAGTCAGATGGGGAAGCGTGCTGAGAGCGTCTGCACACTGTTAGCTGAAGTATTCAGCCCCAAGGGTTTTATACTCACTGCAGTGCTCCATCTCTAAAGGTCTCTACTGGTCTCTACTGGTAGAAACCCGTTCCTAACAGTCTCTAAAGGTCAGCCTTTGTGTCTGCACCTGAAGGCAGAAAAATCTTCTACGGAAAGCTGAAGGGTCCAATCTAGAGGCTAACCAGTCTATGCAGGAAGCCAGGAGATAATGTCCAAACTGAGCTGTTCTGGGGCAGGGCCCTCATGGCTCGCAGTGTGAAACAGCCAGGCGATGCTGCCAAATTGATAAAATGTATCGACCCCCAGGCATCCAGCCAGGTTGACAGAATGTATCAGCCACTACATCCATAATGGTTGGTATGTTGCATAATGTTGTATTTCAATTAGTTGTTTAGACTAATGGAAGTTTGCAGAGGTAAGCATCCAACCTTGGTCAAAAAAATAAAATAAAATAAAAATAAAAAAGCTATAAGAAATTAGAAAGGAGAAGAAGGAAATTTAAGCTTTAACTTCTCCTTTCAGTAGACCCAACAGAAGCCAGCAGTAGAATTCTCCAAGTTATTCTGTATATGCACATAAACATGCCTTCCTCCTTTCTTTCCTTTGTTTCCTCATCCTGGTCATTCGTTTCCTTTGACCAGATTCTTTCCCTTCTGCATTATCTCTTGAACCTTTCAGATCCTGCTTACTCTTTTGGATTCTTCCACGGGGGAGACCACGTGCTGTTTACACATGCAGCTCTGATTTATTTCACTGATGAGAATGCTTTTTACATCACTAATAGCTGCTTTTATGCTCTCTTGAAGTAAACCAAGTAACTTACCTAAAAGTTTCTATCCAAGAAGTTGGTAAACCCCTACCTTTATTCCAAACACAAAGATGAGGATTAAAAGATTGTTGTAATTATGAACATAACACAAGATCAGGCCCAGGGAAATATGTGGGACCGCTAGGCATCCATTTTCCAACATAAGCAGAAGTAGGGTTGTGGGCAGTGAGTGGGAGGGCATGGGCCAGCCCTGCACTTGAGCGATTGGGGAAGGCATGGCAGCCATGGAGATAACCACTGCCTGAAGGCCCAAGACAGCTCACCCATGAACAAGCTTCAATCCACAGACTCCTTCTGATTCACAAAATTGCACTCCATGCTAATCCAAGTTAGTGATATTAAGTGCTTCGATGTGCACGTTTCATTGTCCCAAAAATTACCATATAAGAAAAAGGAAAAAAATTAAGTATGCTATATATTCTCCACAAAAGTTGGAACACGGAGATTCTCATTTTGCCGTAATGTGAGTGGAATGATTCTGTGTCCCAGATGGCCTAGACAGCCTTGGTTTAAGCTTGCTATAAAGCTCTCCTTACCCTCAAAATGGTCTTGCTTCAGTATAAATTATCTCACTTACATAGAGACACGCTATATAAGATGAACATAAACCCTAACCAAGAACCAATGAAGACTGACCCTTGAGCTCTCCTTCAATTCCTTGAGATGGGGTGGAAGCCACAAGCTCACACATACACCAACCAGAGGAAAGATCCCTTAACGTTATCTGCACATTAGGAGATAAAGGTAAACGGTTATAAACACATCATGAAATAATTCGTAATGGAGTAGCAGTACTATCAGTAAAGGAAAAAATCAATGTAAAACTGCTGTGCTAAAAAAAATTGCTTGAAATATTCAGAGAGATAAAGATAACCTTAAGAAAGGACGTAATGAAAAATCAGGAGGTAGAATGACCAAGTAGAATTTTATTTCAAGTCTATTTATTAAAATAATAGCATAAATTAATGACCTAAAGAATAACTCAGGTATATAGTTCTGGGGTCATTAATTGGAGCAAATGATAAAATAAATACAATTCAGGGAAATAAAACTATGAATGAACTTATGAGGCAATAAAGAGCCAATGAATAACTCCCATGCCTCTAAATATGAATGTCTTTTCCAGAATTGAAGAAAGATCTGATCCCTCAGGTAGGAGAAGCACACTGAAATTCTTAAGAGTACAGTCAGTAATTTGCTAGTGATTCCTCACAAGGAAAATGCCTACCATTACAAAGTGTAAGAGCTTACATATTATACTAAAGGTTATTATAGAGCAATGAGAAAAATAGGTGCATCGATGGCTGCTCTTCAGTAATAATTCATGGCAAGGGCATTGACTGATATTTTAAAATATTTTAAAGAGATAGCCTATCTAGAATTTTATGCAAAGCTAAATTTTCTGCGAATGTCAGGTTAAATTCATTTTGAAAAAAGTCAATGATTGATAGTGAATTAGTTCATGACTGATGTTACAATATCTAATACATTACATTCTCATTTAGAAGATGTTAAACACATTCAGTTTTAAAAAAAATTAGCAAAGATATTACTAAGTCACTCAGTAAATAATAATTTTAATTTCTCTAGAGGTCTTGTACAATGGACTTACAGAACTTTGACCCAGTATTTCAAAGGTCACTTACTAAACTGCTCAAAGTTATGAGTTTTGTAACCTAGTGAGAAATTGTATTTTATGCCTCACAAGAGGATAGCTGGCTTTTATTTTTTGCTTGTTTGTTTCATTTTGTGTCTGCTGCTGTTTTTTCCCGGAGCATCATGGTGCTCACGACCCTCTTGAGTGTTTTCTCTGAGGCAGGCTCTCTGGATGCTCCTGGCCTGTCTGCAGCTCTTGGACTCAGCAAGCCACCACCTCACCCTCCCAAGCAGGTGAGCTGATAGCCTATGTGTCGCCACACGCAACTCATTCAACAATTTTCACACACTCACTGCCCTGCTGTCAAAAGTTGAAATGTATCACCATCAAAAAGGCTACCCTGCGCTGGGTGTGGTGGCGCACGCCTGTAATCCCAGCACTCGGTAGACTGAGGCAGGAGAATCGGTGTGAGTTCGAGACCAGCCTGGGCTACAAAAGTGAGCGCAAGGTCAGCCTCAACTGCATAGCGAGACCCTGTCTCAAAAAGACAAAAAAAAAAAAAAAAAAAAAGGCTACCCTGAAGTTATAATCATCTGTCACTAGGAAAGCATTATTGAATATAATGAAAGAAGAAAAGGAGAACAAACTGGATAGATAGGTAAATAATAAGCACAGCAAACATGAACACCCTGTTGTATTTTGTTGGCATAGCAAGAAGTTGCAGTGCTAAAATGTGAATAACATTTTTGAGGTACACACAAATCAGTATAGTGTGCTTGGTAAGTTAGAAGGACAGAACAGAAAGAAAAAATATAACACCAACATTAGATATAGTTACACTGTGTAATTATTTCTTGTGCTAAATCTTTTTGATAGTGCTATTTCACCCATGTTTATGTCACTAAAAATTATTTATACAACCAAGTATTGAATAATAATTTACACTAATTTGTGTCAGTGGGTTAACTGAAGTAGTCTGCATTACTTATTGGATTTCTGTTATTAATTGAATTGAAATAATTGGTATTATATGGAAACAATTAGAATAAGCTATTACATTATTATATACTATTATACCTATCTAGTTCATATCTCTTAACTGTGTCTTTTCCATTTAGTTTGCTCTTGGATTGGATGAGTTTTAAGCTAAAGCACAAACCTTAGTCTCTGAGGGCTTGTTAAGAGAATATAATTATTAATACTAAAATAAATGTTTTAGAAGAATTCATCTGAAAACTTTGCATGACAGTTGATATCTAGAGAAGTTTTCCACTGCGTAAAGCCAGAAAAATTGTATTTTGGGCTCTGATTGTATATTCCATAGCATAATTCCACAAGTAGTCTATGTAATGAGAAAGAACAACATACACCTCTATTTAATTGGGAGACAGTTCACCCTATGACAATTCTTTCCATCCAATTATCATTTGTGGTTATTTATAATTTGAGTATGTGACTTTGTGTTGTAATAATCCCTTCAATTGCCTGATCAGTTCTCATTTGCTATTTCTTATGTGATGCTATAAAACTAAATCTCATTAGGAAAACAATAAAAAACATGGAGACGAAGTTTTAGCCTTTACTTTTACTAGGGAAAATAATAAAAAAGTAATACAATTTCAAGGAGAAAAGAAGTGAAAGTCCACTTTTTAAATGTGCTCTCTAATTTGGCTTGTCTTTTCTCCTCAGCGTTCTTCATTGTAAGCCAACATTTTCTCTTTTCTAACCATGAATTTCATAGGTGTGGCCCAGACTCCCCGCTGTGCTCACCAGTGTGAGAAAGGGTGTCCCAGGGGCTCTGCGGGGTTGGACCCCATTTGAAGAGGAGCCTGACCATGTGAGTTCCCCGAATTCACTGGTAGCAAAGCAGGTATCATAAAGAATGTGGGAGCCGGGCACTCTGACCACTAGGGGCTTTGTGTGAGCACGGGTATTGCGATTTCATGCACGATACTCAGATTTTCAGTAAGCTGAGAACCGCAGCAGCTCCCACAGCAGCACTGCCCACGCCGCGCACCACCTCGCACGGCTTCCCTCTCCCTGTGAGTCCTGCATTCACCCCTGCACTGTTCAGTCCCAAGTATGTGGGAGCCCCTGGTATCCTCTCCCACCATCCTTTCTCCGGCTTTCTCTCCTCCGTGCAGCGCTGCAGACCCTTCTTACAAGCCCAGCTGATGTGCATAATGCAAAATCATTTGCCATTCTTTCCATGTCCTTTTGATAAGGAATACTTCTTTGATAAGCGCCATTAGAACTTGAAAATTACTGACAAGTGTAGAAAATGAGAACTCTAGCATAAAATGATAGAAATGAATAGACTAGAATAACTAGCTTTATTAGGCTGGTGTTCTCACATGATTTTTGAAACTGGACGTCTAGAGAACTAGAGTAATTTATCTAAAGTCATGTGGCTCATTCTGAAGAGTCTGTTGACTCTCCCTGCCTATGTTAGTCAGCTGTCCATTAGGATAACAAGTAGAGATAATCAAATTAAAGAAAAGTAGGCTTATTTTGATTCAGTTTTGCAGTTGCTAATCTGTAGGCGGTTTGCGCTTGTCAGTTACTTTTCTCGTCGCTGAGCTGAGGCACCCAACGCACAAGCTCATTTCAGACGACAGCTGGGAGAGGCTTCAGCTCAGAGCCGGCTGGCCCCAGGCAGGGTGGCATGGTGCGGCGGCAACCCGGGGAGAAGAAGCCCTTGATGGCAGGCGGGAGGCAGGGAGCGGCAAGGGTGGGGGCCAAGCTCCTCCTGCTCCTTACAGGCCACAGGACCGGCGACCAGGCCACGGGGCAGGCCTCGCTCACACCCTTAACCCTAGCACCGCTGCAGCCTCCCCAGCATGGCCTTTCTCATCCTAGGATCACACAACCTAGATCCAGCCTCCCCCTAAAAGTCCCACTTAGGACCACATGTGGCTTTGGGGGTACATCCGGATAAAAATTGGAGCAGCTTCATTGCTTCTTAGACTTAGGGGGCACAACAGATCATGAGGGATGATCAGTTTCAAAGCGGTGAGTCCCTTCAGAAGTAGGATATAAAGAATAAATAAATAAAACACAAAACAAGGAGAGACCACTGTCCCACAAGCACCTTGGAGGACGTGGCCCAGTGACCTACCGCACTGCTCTGCCACCATGTGGTGGTGCCAAGCGGTAACTAAACCCTGAGGGCACAGATTATGGGGGAATATTCCGACCCAAACTGTAGTGTTCTCTACCTGGACCCATCTGCGGATGTACTGAATCTTTAGCAACAAGAAACTGGAATACTATGCCACCTTGTGCTTCCTTCCATACCACACAGATTGTAAATTCCGGCTGTCCATGGAGCTGGGCTTACTTCTAGATTCTCTGTCCTGTTTGTTGGTTTACTCGTCTATTTTGTGTCCACCGTGGTGTGCTGGTTATTTCAGTTTTAGAGCAGATTTTACAGTCAGGTAATACAATTTTTTTTTTTTTTGTTACCTTTTTCTTTTTGTTTAAGATGAGTTTATTCAGGGATATTTCAGTTTCCATAATTTTTTGATAATTGTCTTCCATAATATGAACAGTGTTTTCGGCATGTTGAGAAGGATTCCATTCAGTGTCTAGATCGCGTGGTGATGGGTTCTTTCGGTCTTGCTGTTCTCGTTCAGAACCACGAGGGTCCTTCTCAGTATCTTGTATGCTTTTCAGTTTCTTTCTTCACATTTTAATAATTTTCATTCTAGAGCTATTTTACTATTTTTGTTAAAAGAAGAAACCACAGAAAAGTCAAATAACCTAAATTTTAGATATTAAATGACAACATAAAGCATTAGATGAGCCTAAACATTCAATGACATTATAGAGGTTTGTCACAGTTTTAATACAAAATAGCACTCATATAGCCATAAAACTGAAATTTTACACTAGACAGTGACATAGAAAATGTAAAAATGTACTACTGAGTAAAGTATCTAGTTTTCTAGGAAAATGAAGATTATGATACTATAAAATAAAAAAAGAAAATATATACTTTTCTTTTTTTTCAGTTCAAACCAAAACAGAAACTAATAACCAAAGCCTACAAACAAAGGTTAACCAAAATTATTTCTGTGTTACTTAACTACAGGTCACAGCTTATTTTATTTTATGATTTCTCTTATCAATTTTATACAGTAAACATTTTTATAATGAAAATATTAAATTTATATATGTGGACATCTATGACATAAATATGTCGAGATCTTCTCTTTAGCACTATACATATAGTCCCTTGAGAGTAGAAATAATAGAAAATAGTTCCTGACATCTAAAGGGACACAGTATTTCATTATAACTCCAGAATTTCTGAATAAAATGTAGCATTCCTCTTTAACCTATGGAAAGTAAGGCTAACCATGTAAAAGTATATTTTTATTAAATATTAAATAAAATATTTTTTTCCTGTAGTATTTTACACGGGCCCTTTGCACTGAGATCTACTCTCTGCCTCCTCTTTCTGTCTTATTTTTGAGAGAGTATTTCCATGCGTGCCTACATTGTCCGTGTTTGTCTCACACTTGCAGTCCTCTGATCTCAGCCTTCCAAAATTCTAGAATTACAAATGCGTGCACCACACCCAGCAACTGAGAAATTGTGAAATTAGTAGCTTTGGGCCTCTTCCACTGTAGTCCATTCCCCATGTGAATCTCAAAGATTATGAATTACTCAAAAGTCACCCAGGTGTATGTAGCAGGCTGGCATAGAGGGAAACAATGTCTGGCCAACACCTACTAAATTCAAAGCGATCAGCTAATACTACCCAAAACTACATGCCACTATGTATTGTTTTGATTTTTTTTTTTTTTTAGAAAGTTTAAAAAGAGGGACTTAATAGGTTTGTAGAGGATCATTTGACAACAGTGGTTGCAAAGTAAATGGAAGGAAGGAGAATGTTCCAAGAGTAGTAGATGATTTGAGGCAGACTTGCTGCCCATTCTCCAGTTTTAGCAGGTGAAGGCGAGTACCAGAGTTGCTCTAGTGGAACGGACTGGACTTACATGAACCACGAGGAGGACTTTTTACATGGAGGCCGTGAAGATGCAAATGCCTGAAATAAATGGCTTTCCTTGAATTTTGGTTTCTTTATCAATCAAGAATACACCTATATCTTCCTCAGGCTGCTAGAAATGGACAATTTTTACTGGACATTGACATCTAGTGGGAGAAAGATAAGAAAGTAAATCACAGATGCGGTTTGCGATCAGACCACTAATGTCACAATAGATGGGGAAATAAGGATGCCCTCTAACAGAAGAATGGCATGCTTTGATGGACTGTTTCTATCAGTTTTATCTGAGTCACGCTTACTCAGGGTCTTTTCAGGACACATGCATTTGTTGAATGTCAGCGGTAGGTCTGTGGATGGTGAGAAGGACCAGGGACAAAGCAGATCTTTGTGCGAGCTTCCCAGTAGCATGCTTTCAGAAGAACAAGGGGAAAATCCAGTATCTGTTCCTAGCACGTGGACATACACAACGCTTTTCTTCTGCCCTGGCAAATGAAGGGAGCTGCTTCTCTACATGAAGCTTGATGTATGAGCAGCACTACGTTTCACGGAGGTAGCATGATACACCGGAGCAAGAGAGGCCAGTGTGTCATTGGGGGTCCCAAGGGCTATCAGCAATGACCAGAAACTAGGCGCTACCTGTGCAACACGAGCTAGAAGTTAGTCTTATGCACATGGCTTAGGATGGCTTTGGAGCGAGAGACCAGGATTTGTTATGCTTTGTGTCTAGATGTTCCCCCAAAGCCTCATGTAAATCATGGAGCTGTCAAGAAGCACGTGGCTCTAGGGGTGGGGACAGAGGACCACGGTGGTGCTTGAGAGGCGGGGCCAGCAAGATGCACAGCTGTTAAACTGTCAGCATGCTCCTTCCCACCTCTCCCCTCTGCCTGGTAGCCTGTCTTTGAGGTGTGGAGTGGATCAGCCTTCATACAGCAGTGCCACAGCCTCTCCTGCAGACCTGATAGAACAGGGGACCATGTCTTGAAACCTCAGGTAACTGCGAGCTAAGGAAAGTTTTCTTCTCCTACACTTGTGTGTTGGGTATTTGTCCCAGCAATGAGACAACAGTAACTGAGAGAGGGTCCATTCCTCTATACATCGTGTATGGCACAGTAATTAAAAATAGACTCTATTCTACATGTTTTTGGAAGTACTTGAAATCTTTTTGCAGAATGTTGAAACATCAAATTGTAAATTAAACCATCTCTTAGAGCAGAGACTATAAAAATCACCAGTAAGGAAGAAAATAAAACTTACTAAAAGATATGCGTGGATGCACCTGTGTCTCCACAAATGTGCTCAATCAACATGTATTTACAATCATCTCAATAATTACCTCTTGAATAGGAAAATCCTACTTTATCACCATGGAAATAAATATAGTAAGATTGTTGAGATGGCGTGAAGTTTGAGGAAAAAAATCTGAATAGGTAATAAGGGTGAATCTACTGAAACACGTCTCTTAGGCAACACAAAGGCATGGTAAGATAAAAGGGTAGAAGCTTAAAAATCTTTCAGAGACACAAATCTTACTGATGCGATTCATGTTTTTGGAAATGCATTTACTTTCTGAGCCTCGGTTGATTTTCTGAAAGAAATGTATGACCAGTTGCCTCTGAGAGCTAGGAGGAATCCAGGGCCAGCCGATTCTGAGAAAACTTTGGTCTTTTCATGTAGTGTGGTGGGCTCGTGTTGCAGACAAGGCCTTCACAGGCAGGGGATCAAAACTCAGGGGCCATTGACTCCCACTTTGCTGGACACAGTCTTAGGCTCAGATCTTTCTCTAAGTGCTATATCTAGAAAGAGAGATAGAATGGAAGAAAGACAATGAAAAGAAGGGTGAACAGATTTGGCAAAAGTATGAGTGAGGATAAATCTTCCTTCCATGCCTTTTTGTGCCCCATGGTATTAGCCAGAATGATCAGGGTTTATACTTGAAAATCTTCATCAAACTATTAGACTTACTGTAGGTTGGTTCAGAGGGCCAAGTGGGAAACAAGAGGCACAGATCATGCCTTGACTGGTGTCGGCTTGCTATTAAAGATGCACCTTCAGGTATTTCGCTTTTTAATTTTATTTATGTTATGGCTGGCTCAGCCTGTCCTGGGAGTGGAACTGGTGCAGCAGTGGTGCCAGGGATCAGACCACAGTCCCTGCAGTTGCCTAAGCTTACCTAAGCAGGAGCTCTAGACCACTGAGCCATTTCGCTGGCCCACCTTCCGATATTACGGTTATAGCACAAGACAGTGTTCTGGATAAAAGGGGTCTAGATTTTAGATAGGAGGGACACTTGATCGTAGTCCCACTAGGTACTCCTGAGACAATACAGAAGAAATTTCTACATTCATTTAAAGGTCAAGAAAAGTAACTAAAAATAATAACAAAAAATATTTTACCCTATATATTTTCAGATACCTGCATTTCCTTGTATCTCCTTCTATCTATTACTCCAATTTCATAGTAAATCTCTTTGAAATATTTCACTATATTCACTATCACTCACTTTTTTTTGTTGTTGTTTTTTTTTTTTTTTTTTTTTTTTTTTTTTTTTTTTTTTTTTTTTTTTTTTTTTTTTTTTTTTTGGCAAGACCGGGGTTTGAACTCACGACCTTGCACTTGCCAAGCAAGCACTTGTACCATGGAGCTATCTCCCGAACCCCATCACTCACTTTTTATTTATTTTATTTTATTTTTTGTATTTAGGACAGGGTCTACAGGGTCTCACTACGTAGATCAGACTCGGAATGAACCTCCACTTTTCAGCCTCCGCAGTGCTGGGGTTGCAGGCATGTGCCACCACGCCCAGTCTCAATCTGCATCTCAGTAAGCTCCGAGGGCCAGCCTGGTGTGACATGCCTGGAGGGACCCCTGCTTCTGCACTCTGCCTAAGCAGGCACATTAGTCCGCTGAGCCCTCTCAGTTTTCAAGTCCAGTTATTTTCTCAGGCGATTACAGATTTGGTTCTATTTCTAGCAGTTTACCAAAAAGAAATGCAACTGAAACAAGACCAAAACCCTGAAGAGACAGCATGTAAACCCTGTATCCCCATCCTGAGGCAAATGGTGGTGAGATATGAACTGCAGGGGTCTGGGCGGCCCTGTTTCTAGTGTGTTTCACCCTGCAGCCCTCATGCCTGTCTCTGGGGATCTGCTTACCACTGAAATCTTCCAGCTGTACCCAGGTCACATTATGAAAAATTTTCCTACCATATTAATTAGTCACCACCTTTAATTTCAGTCTCCTGCAAAGTGTCAGGACATAGGCAAGTGCAGGCAGATTATCTGCCCAAGCTGATAATGTGTTCCACCTGTGGCCACCAGTACAGCTGCTAATAGAGTTTCTGTTCCTGACTGAAACGCCTTGAAGCTGACTGTTACCATGTGAGTTTCTACACGCACACCGGTCTGTAGAATTCTGACCAGAATGTCCCACCCAACTCTGCACACAGTTCTCTGGGGCTTCTGTAACCAGCATCTCCAAACCTTTGCGAACGCCTTCCATGAGCCAGTCCCAAAGGTTGTGAAGCAGCTGCCAAGCATTCCTAAGGTCCCAGGAATGGCCCTACCTCTGGGAAGCCAAGTTAATCATAATCGCTTTGCTTATTCTTGAGACACAATACCCAATACCCACATTTCAAGGAGCAGAAGGGCTCATATTTCAGAAGTTTCGTTTCTTCCAGGTTCTTTGTTTGTTTTCTGCTATTTCTGAATATTATTTGTTGAACTTTTTCAAATTTTATTAATTTTAATGAGAAAGAAATAACAATGAGACAGTTTCAAAACAGGTTAGTAGGATAGTTATAATAATTAATACATTGCATATTGTTGTCTTCATAGTAGTTGTTCAGAGTACAAGATGTAGACATGGTATCTTTTCTAAACACTATTAGTACAAATCTTTCTTCTCGTCAAACTAAGAGAAAACTGTATATATAGTCCAGTAGTCCATACTAGTGGTGGGTTATCAGCAGAACTGGCCTTATCAGGAGCTGTTGCCTTGAGCCTTTTGCAGCTCAGCGTGTTAATATGGTTTTACTTTTATTACCTCTCAGTTAGACTTTTCTGCTGGATCATTAATACCAAGATAAGACAAGATCCACATAACAAAAAAGGTAACCTTTGTAGCTGACAAGGTCAGTCAAATCCCCTCAGGATTTACCCGGAAACCTCTTGTTGAGAAGTTTCTGCACGTTAAAAGAAATTACCAACACAGTGAAAAGACAACCCACAAATTTCGAAAAGATCTTAACTAATAAGCACTCAGACAAAAGTCTTCTCTCTAGAATTTATAAAGAGCTAAAAAACATTAGGACCCCAGAAGTTTCACTTCTTTGTCATCTGCCTCAAGCACAGACGCAGTGTGGTAGAGGGCCTGCATATGACAGAGCCACTCAGGTTACAGCTTCCAGGAAGTGGAGATAAAAGGGAGGAGCCAGGGTGGCGCAGGAGCCTTTCCTGGTCACGTTAGGTGAGGGAAAGCTCCGGAGTGCTCTTATGGTGGAACAGCATAAACCGGAACTCTTGGCGATCGAGTGAGCCCAGTGCGGCTGTAGATTGAGGAGGACGTAGCATAGGTAGAGTGTCCCGGGGGTCACAGCAAGGCTGGTGCAGGAGTTTGCGGGTCTGTGACTAACTACACAGACTGGGAGTGTAAGAAGTTTCAGCATCAGCTGAAGGACCTCATACGGCAACTAAAGGAAAAACAGGAACTATCCAGTGAATTAAGTAAAATGGAAAGTAAGACTATTTAACTTACTTTAGATGAATATAATACAAGCTAGGTAGGTGAGTATACTAAGTGAATAATCAAAATAAATTAAATGATGAAAATAAGGACTCAAGGCCAGTTCTCAGCAGCTATACATTTGGGACAGGTTCTGTGACAGAAAAGCCCCCTGGTCGAGGGGATGAAAATTTGCCTTCAAACTGTGAAGGAGAGATGAGAATGTGTGATTCACCCTGCCCGTTGGTACATCTAAGCTTAGTAATAGCAACGCCATGTCGGGTTTTAATTTAATTCCTTGCATACCTATGGTATAGACCCATGTTAGTTTACATTTAGGCAACATCATAATACTGAATGAAGAAAAAATCATTACCCCTAGGATGGCCAAATAGCTCAGCAGATTAAAGCACCCGAAAAGAGGGGATCCCCAGGCCTATGGTGCTGCCTCCCCCATGCTGAGATAGCAATTGAGACTGGGCGTGGTTGTGCACGCCTGTAAACCCAGCTCTGGGGAGGCTGTGTAAACAGGCAGGTTACTGCGAGTCTGGTCTAGTAGTGAGATCCTGAACAATGTGTAGACCCATCCCTAAAAACATACAAAAGTGACTAAGTAACTAACTAACTAAATAAGTATAAATCATTAACCCTATGTCATGAGAAAGAAATTGAAACACAGCAGAATGACACCATCTGGGACTGGTCTGGGGAGAACCTATGTCTTTTTCTGTGTCTCTTTCGCCATATGGAGTCATCACTTCATGGCAGGATTTCCTTTTCTTTGTGCCTTGGTGGGGGCATCCCCAGATTTCTTCTCTGCCTCCTTTGTCTGGGCGCCCAGCAGCAGGGTCTCATGCCAAAGGTGTAGGTCTCCAGACCAAAGGCAGTGACATTAAGGGTGTCCTCTCTGCTGGCTTGGCTGTTACAATGCCCTTTCTGTGTTTCTCCTGTTACTGGATAGGTGCAAGGAGTCCCTTGCACCTTCTTTCTAAGGATTTCCTAGGAGTCGTCCTCTCAGGACTCACAGCGGTGTATTAATGCAGAAGGGCTGAAGGCTGCTATGCAGGAGTTATCAAAGCAGGCAGGGCTCACAGACTTCTTTAGGGTGTGTCATTGATGGGGCAAATTGGAAGGTAGGTGTTTGCAGACTTGTCTGTTTGCGAGTAGGCTGGAAGACAAAGTCCCTGAAGGTGACAGCATGTGCCGGCTACGGGAAGCCACTAAACCTTCCCAGAAAGGGATCAGTACAACTGCACGTGGTCTGCTTGACATGAGGGTAGTAAATGACACATTGGAATGTGCCAGAAAGGGACACAGATGTGAAGTCATGGGTTGTATAGTTCCAGCTGATTCTACCTATCATTCTAGAGGTAGATGAATTTTTATTTTACTATCTCTCCCAGAGTCCTTTGAGGTAGGCTAAAATGAAATTTAGAGGACATAGGTAGTTGTCGCATATTTTCAAGGGCGATACTGGTAGATTTAGCACTCAGCTTTACCTCTAGAATGATAAATAGAATCAGCTTGAACTATACAACCCACGGAGCAAAAGCAAAAGCGAGAAGAGCTAGAGTAATCAATAGTACTGTGTTATCGTTGCATGTGAGGAAAACTATAGCCAAGGAGGCTGAATCCTAAACTAAAGAAAAGCCAGAAAGAAATCGGGTGCATGCTGTCATCTAAAAGAGTAAAAGATGATGTGTTTAGGGTCGTGTGTTGCTGGGTGTGGAAGAAAAGCTGAAAGCAGTGAGTGCTGGCGGATGGTTCATAGGGCAGCCGTGTTCCCATCTGGCTTGCCCAGCAGGACTTCTGGACCGGAAGCACCATCAAGTACTCTACTCTGAGTACTTGATGAGTACCTGATGAGTACTCAGAGTAGAGGGGTGACATGGCGGTGACCCACTGCACGCTGATGGGTACAGCTTGCTCTTCTCAAAGGACTTCTACATACTTGCCAGATAGTTTAGATACTCGTTGTCAGAGGAAGAGTACCAACCACAAAGGACATAAGAGACAGGCCTGGTAAGGAATACTGCAATTATGATCATAATCCTTAAGACACACCGTGGCTGAAGACTTCTAAGACTTTTAGATTCCAATTCTTAGGTAAAACAGATATTCAAAAGTCATAGAAATTGAAATAACCAAGCCAAAGAAGAAATAATGAGAAAAAGGATAGGAAAAAGAAGGTAAAGTAAGATGGGAAGGGAAGGGAAGGGATGGGAAAGGAAAAAGGAAAAATTGGAAGGAAGGAAGGCAATTCAGAATAAACTAAAATTATCAAAGAAAATCTTAAAAAATTCCTTAAGAGCTTCAGAAGACCAAAAGATGGTAATGTCTCTATTAAAGAATTGAATGATAGCCGGGTGTGGTGGCTAACGCCTGTAATCCCAGCACTCGGGAGGCTGAGGCAGGAGGATTGGTGAGAGTTCGAGACCAGCCTGGGCTACAAAAGTGAGCTCAAGGCCAGCC
>PVJA010030317.1:0-25887 GCA_004027025.1 Myocastor coypus | reverse complement strand
TTTTTTTTTTTTTTTTTTTTTTTTTTTTTTTTTTTTTTTTCTCAGTACCAGGGATTGAACTCAGGACCTTGCGGTTGCCAGGCAAGCACTTATTCTACTGAGCTATCTACCCAGCTCAGCACTGTAAGATTTTTATTCACTGCATCTTCACAACAATCTCATGAGACGGGTGCCACAACTAGTCTCATCTCATGGACAAAGATATTGTGAAGGAGTTTTTAAATATGAGTGTAAACAACTTCTGTTTGAAATATAGAAATTTAGGGTGGACAAGATACCTCAGTGGGACTTTCTGTTCTGGTCCCCGGTCCCCGGTCCCCAGCCTGCCAGGCCCACACGCCCGCCAGGTAAGGTCCCTCAGCCCCTCTGCTTCTCTTTTGCGTTCCTGCGCCTCACTTCCTGTCCCAGTCCCCTGTCCCCAGTCCCCAGCCTGCCAGGCCAGCGCACCAGCTGGGTCAGGATCCTTGGCCCGCTTTCTCGTTCCCCTTTCCCTTTTTAAATTTTTTTCCCCCTCCACCCCAAGCTCCACTACTGAACCCATCATACACCTCGTCTGGCAACTGATCTGGTCCACCAGCCTACCAGGACTCCTCAATTCTAAAGCTCCACCTCCACCTACAGACCACACCCACGGGGCTTCACAGAAGCCAGCAGCCTGAGCTCTGACACCAAGCTGGGAACTTCTATAGGGGAACCAACTTGGGGGCTCCAGAACAAAGGCCCAAAGACACTTACAGCATAACGCTACCAAAGTACAGAGGTCGCTTCCATACAAAAGGATAACAAGGAGTAGGATGCAATCTCAAGGCCTGAGCCCACCCAAATCAAATACAGAAGACACTACCATGGAAGAAAATGGGAATCATGCAGATTAAACCTCTGAATTGGTAGCATCTGAGGCAGACACACAAGTGTAGAAACTTATGGAGCAACTGAGATCAGAGATAACATCTGAAGTAAAAAAAGAAATACATGAAGTGGAAAAATGGCTGGAGAAACTTATAGAGGACATCAGAGCAGAAATAATATATAAAGTTAACAAAGACATGTCTAAATCAATAGCATCCCAAGTAGGGGAACAACTACACAGAAGTAGAGAGGAGAACAGAACAGAAATAATCTCTGAATTAGAGAGAGAAATGATAACCATAATGAGAGACTTCAATGCTACTAAAGAAGACATCGATAAAAAATTAGAGGAGAATAATAGAAAAATGAGGGAGTCCCTGATGGAGCAATATAGGAAAGAAATAGATCGCATGAAACAGTTTCAAAGATATACAAGAAAATAGAATCTTGATCACAAGTTGGCAGAGCTGTATGAACAAAAGTGAAGACAGAGTCTCAGATCTTGAAGACACAGTTGCAGCCAGTGAAAGAGTAAGAAAGAATCTTTTAAAAACAACCAGAATGCAGGAAAAAATAATTCAACACCTGCAAGATGATGCGAAAGTAAACAACGTGAGATTAACAGGAATCAATGAGAAAGAAGGAGTCAATACAAATGATATAAAAAGAATATGGGCAGAAGTAATAGCAGAAAACTTTCCAAATATGAGAAAACAATCAGACGTTCAGGTAACTAAAGCCTACAGAACTCCAAATAATATCAACCCAACTAAAAACACACCAAGACATATAATAGTCAAAATACCAGAAATCGAGCTGAAGAATAATATACTAAAAGCGGCTAGAGAAAAGAAACAGATCACATTTAAAGGAAAACCCATCAGAATAACAGCAGATTTCTCTTCACAAACCATGACGTCAGGAAGAGCATGGAGCAAAGTGCTTCAAGTCCTCCATGAAAACAATATACCTCAGCGGACTAAGCACCAGTATAGACAAGATCCATCCTGGCACCACATTTTGCAGTGATCCTGCGCCCCATGCATGATGAGCCAGCCATGAAGACTGGGTGTGGTGGTGCATGCCTATAATCCCATCTCTTAGGAGGCTGTACACAGGCAGATCACTGTGAGTCTGATCTAGTGCTGAGACACTGAACAACCTGTAGACCCTCCCCTAAAATAAAAAAAAAAAAGGATCAGTTAGATATCCTGGCACATTGTACAAGCTTTTTATGTTTATGAAATATTTTTTAGATTTCTTGAAATTGTATTAAGAGGTGTTCATGATCCTTTGTAAGTGATTATTCTATTTTCTTTAAACCTTTATGCCTTTTATTTAGTTATTGTACCTTATAACACTGGCTAGGGCTTCGTTTACCGTGTACATCACAGTGGTAAGGTTAGGCAAACTTTTAGTTTTTTTTACATCATGAGGAAAGTGTTGCTTTTTCAGCTATAAATTTGTGGAGATGTCTTTAATCACATTAAATAAATTTCCATTCATTTTTAGATTGCTCAGAATTTTATATTTTAAATAGACGGTGCTTTTTAAAAAACTTTTTTCATTGTATCTATTAAGATAATATATTTCCTACTTCACTGTTTTGAAAGTGAATAAAGTGATTGATTTTCAAATGACGAATTAGCTTTACATCTCAGTGACAAATGTCATCCTTCACATTGCATTACTCTTTTAATAGATTTCTAACTTTGATTTGCAAATAATCTCTTGAAGAATTTTGCATTGACATTTATGTGATGATTGAATTATACCCTTCTTCTTTTCTGTACTACTTCTTTGGAGTATTTTGTGTTTTATTTTCTCATTTTGTTGAAGTCTGATGGCCTGGGGCTGGCGTGCTAGGTTTCTAAGATGAGCTGGAAACATTCTCTTTATCTTCTGTTTTCTGAAGGGGTTTATGGCAGTGTAGGTGGTGTAATATTTAAAACTTCATAGAATGCATACATGGTGTTATCTGGGCCTACGTTTTACTCCTTCATGGAAAATTTGTTTACTAGTACATGTTTATGATATTTAATGCTTACATTCCTCACATGGAGTTAGTAAATAAACACTTAACTACAAATTCAAATAGTTTGAAGATTACATGTTATTCGAGTTTTCTCCCCAAAAAAAGCAAGCTTTATTGACTTGTTATAACATGAACTGGTGGTGCTTTAACATTTTACTAGCATTATGTATGCATATATATATCTTCTCTTTTGTTTCCTTACAAGATATATCTTTCTTTTCCTTCCTTATTTTGGTAATTTTTATAAATTTTCCTTTTTGTTTCATCATACTGGCTAAAGTTCTGTTAATTCATTTGAACTTCTTAAAGGACCAGTTTTTAGACTCATCCAATTTTATTCTTATCGCTTTCAATGTCATTTTCTGTTATTTATTATTCAATTAATTCTGATGGCTTTGGTTATGATTTTCTTTTCCTTCTGTAATTCTGAAGTACATAATGTAATGTTATTGACTGGAGACACGGTATTGTACATTAGATCTCTGAAGTCTAGTCATCTTACCATGTAAATGTACACCATTGAGCTAACCCCTCCACATTTCTGCTGCTGTCATCTAACAATCACTGTTCTGAGTTTGGCTTTTTCAAATTTCACATAAAAGTGAGGGCATGCACTATGTGTCTATATATTGCTGGTTTATTTCAGTTAGAATAATGCCTTCAATTTTTGACCACATTGTTTCAAACAGCAGGAACTCTTTCTGTTTAAAAGCAAAACAATATTTCATTTTTATATGGTGGTGCATATCATATTTTAATTGATTTATACTGAAAGAGAAGCAGTTTCTTGTGTAGAATGGAAACTGCTTCTGTGAATATGACAGCATAACTATGTACTCAAAATACTTATTTTACTTCCTTTAGATACTTATTCAGAAGTGGCATCACTGCAATACATAGTTTTGTTTTTATGTTTTGAATGGTCTGTTTTCCATAAAAAGAAAATACTTCATAAGAATTATAAAATTCATTTCAATCTGCACATTTCATACTAGTATATAAAATGCCCTTGATTGATACTTGTTTGTCATATAATCATATATTCTGAGCTTTCTAAAATTTCTAACATTGACTTCCACAGTTCCATGTCCAAGACCTAACACAGGTAGTGGCTTTTTGCTCTTCCTCGCAAATCTTGTTAAAGACAACAAGCCATAGTCATGCTACAGGCTGAATGTCTGGCTGCTTTGATATTTCTTCCACCAGATTTTGTCCAGTGTCTTTGATTTCAGTTTCTCGCAAGGCCTCAAGACATGAGCAATAACGAGGCAAATTTTCAGCCAGAGTACGATACATGCAGTTTTGAGTCCATTTGCCAATGCCATCTTTATTCCAAATTGAAACCTCAGAAGTCAGGTTCTTGTCACCTATATTTGGGTCTTCAGAGCTGTAACTAGAATTAATATTCATCAAGCTTAGCTTAGCATTTTTGGGTTTTTCTAGCTAGTCTTCCAATGACTTTAAAATACATGATTGTTGTAGTCAAGCATTACAAGGAAAGCAATTTAACACAGAACACATAATTTATGGGATTATTTTATAATAGTCACCCAAAGAGTCAAGTATAAAAGAGTATAGAAATCTGTGCACATACTAAAGACTCAAAGAATTCATCTGGGATCCTGAATCCTATGGTAATATCCTGCATGAATCCAGGCCCAAAGCTCATGGCAATGTCCTAGCAAGTCCAAATGGAGGCCTAGAGCCCACAACACTGCCTCATGCAAATATATTTCACAGGTCTGCACTGGGAAGGCCCCAAGGTCAGTGGTGGAAGCTAGAGAATCTACACCAGCAATCTGAGGCATCTGCACTGGAGCCAAGATGCAATGCTCAGTATAATAAGCAGAGCTGTCCACAAAAGCACCACAACCATCCTCAGCAACAGCGAGGCCAAGACCTTCTGATGATGAGCACATCGGTGTTCGTATCAGGAAAGCCAGTGTGACAAGTTTCTTCAACAACAGCATGCCCTCTTCCCTCTTGTTCTCCTTCTTGTTCTCCCTTCTTGTTCTCCTAGCTCAATGCAGGCTAGCTACTATTACAAATAACTTCAGTGGTAAAGAACCCTGGACTGAGAAGGTATGGCTGAAATTGAGGGGATATGTAAACAGACTTTGCTCCTAGCTTCTTCAGGACAGAGGGAAGGGCTATTTGTTGACATCAGCCCCCAGCTAACAAGCCTACCTTCCGTGTCTCTCTGCAGGCAGCATCACATTTTTAAAGATATTGTCTGAACCCAGAGCCTTGAGATCTACCTACTGACATTCCTCTTATTTTTTTATTTATTTTTTAGTAAGTTTTTCTGTATATAATGAACATGTTGTGGGGAAAATTTTTAATTCTTGTAATACATCTGCCTCCAACTCTACATCATCTTCCTACTTGTGAAAGACCTATCTTTCTGTTTCCTACTGTCTTTCCTTTATTTTACCTTTTAAATTCTTTATAATTTGGGTTTTCATACAAGAGAAATCATGCAAGATGAAAGATTTTAGGTCTAACTTATGTTAAATGATGATTAGACAGAAATTTATTTATTTATTTATTTATTTATTTATTTATTTATTTGGTATAGCACAGACTTGTAGTGATCCTCCTGGCATAGCCTAATCAGTGCTAGGATTACTGTCATAATCCACCACACCCATTTTTGGTGGCCAGAGGTGGGACATATCGTACCAGGATGCCAGAGCTGGCATGGCATGTGGTACTGGGGGTGGAACCAAAGTCCTTGTGCTTGCCAGGCTGGTGTTTAAGACACAGAGTTATCTCCCCAGCCCAGAAATGTCATTTACATACTCTTAAAAACTTTGTAAAATGTAAAATTTTGGAACAATATTGCTTAGCAGAAAGATTACCTTCACTGACCAATTTCTGACATAAATCAAGTTGCTCTTTCTGTCAACCTGTTACCATAGGGCACTGCCACATTGCCGTCTCCCAGACACAAATGTGACTGTGCTCACCTGCCAGCAGGTTAGGTTGTGTAGAGGTAAATTCCCAAGGCTGGCTTCAGTTTCAGGACTGAGTCTGGCTGAGGCTTTGTGTCTGCGTGGGAGCAAACAGACAGTACCTTGGGCTAACATTGCTCCTCGCCAAGAGCCGCAGCTGATCCTAGGGTCTGTGTGTTCTATTCCTCACACAAGAACGCTTTACTTCCTCTGTTAGCAACCTTGCTTGCGGAAGCATTTCCCCCACACAATCAGCCACAGTTTCTTCGCCAAAATCCCTGGCTTATGTGTAAGTAACAAATACTGCAGGCGCTAGCTGCTTCTTGGTCTTCATTCCTCATAAGCACTGGTCATTCCAGGTCCTCATTACTTTGCAACCTTCTAACTTTTTCTCTTTGTCATGCACTGTGACACCTAACCAGAGATTGGAGGTTTCTCACAGTCATAAAAAGTTTTTAATGCCAATGATTAAATCTTTAAGACTATTTGATTTCTTTAATCTTTACAAGTTCTGCCCTTTCTTGTCTTTTTATTAGAGAACAGTCTTTGTTTGTAACATTGTCAATTTACTCATTTGACTTATAATAGCTACTCTTGCCAAAAACTTCAGATATTTTGGTACTGGAAGGGTGGTATTGGCATAGGCTTGGGCAATTAAGCTAGAGTTGACAGTATGTTTGTCAGTTTTCCCATTTCTGGGAACAAAGGCCTATCATAAAACAAGAAAAAGAGAAGTTTGTTCTGTATCTGGTTTCAGAGGTTACAGTCCATGGTCAAATGGCTCTGAGGTACAAACAGCATAGCAGAAAAGCAACTATTAACCCACAGGCAATTAAAAATGAAAGCAGAAAGAGCCAAAGGGAACCAGAGACAGAGATACAGGAGGGTGGGAGAGAGAGACAGAGACAGAGACAGGTAGAGAGAGACAGAGACAGAAAGATAGGACAGGGAGAGATAGAGATAAAAATAGAGACAGAGAGAAAAGCACACAGAGAGGGAGACAGAACGAAAGAGAGACAAAGAGAAGTTCCAGTGACATCTCCCTCCAGTCCTCACCTTTTAACTGTATATTAAGTTATGAATTCATCAGTGGATTAATCTGTCAATTGCATATCATCCTCATGATTCACAAACTTCTGAAAGTACCACCTCTGAATACAGGTGACTTGGGGAGATAGCAGGGAGTTTGTTTCTAGTATCTGACAGTAGCTGAGGGTCTTCTAACGACTAACAACTCTGTCCTACTTCCTCAACTGTTGAATGGGACTTAAAAGTAATTGGGTTGTATTATGCACATGCGCTATCTCCATGGGAAGAAGGTAACATTGTATATTACACACCTATGTCAGTGAGCTAAGAGTAATACCCACTACACCCATGACCTACTTAGTATTCAGGCAACATAGTAAACAGTCTCTGCATGTCATTCCATTTTAGTCCGTAGGAAAAACCTATGGAGAGTGTGCTACTATGATCTTCATTTTACACATGAAGGAGCTAACAAAGTCCAAACTTAAGGCAATAACTATAACATTTGGTGTGGAGAAAAAGCAATAGATATAATAATGATGATGACTGTGTCCACAATGACCGTGATAATAGCGGTGACTCTGACAAAGGCAAAGCTTTTATGCGTTGGTATTATGGCATCATCTTAGATGAGCATATGTTCATCCCTAGAAACCCAGGAACCCCAGTTAGTTTAATATGCGTTTATATTGTCAGATCCTGAGGACTAGGATGTGATGAAATTTTCAATAAGTGCCCAGAAGAACAGAAAAGAGAAAATGATGCGAAGAAGGAAATATTCAGGGAGAAAGAAACATATGAGGAGATGATAGAGTCAAGATAAAAGAAGAAGGGAAAAGAAGGCAGGATAGACCTGTAAGAATCGTTCCTTGCTTCACTTCCTGTGCAAGGCAGGAGGAGGTTTTCTTCTCTAATACTTGCCCCGCATCAGTGACTGTATTTGGCAATCACCTGGGGAAACACATGTAAACAAGGGGAGCGCTTTTCTTAAGATTATATGGCGATGCCTGATACAAATGAAACTCGGAACTGGCTCTACGCAATTTGACTTGCCACATCACTGGTCTTAATTCAGTGTGCCATCTGTAAAAACGCTGCATCGCATGTGTGCGTAATTGATAGTATGATGTGATGTTAAATTACAGAGCTCAGGGAAGAAGAGACATGAGTTATTTTTTAATTTATTCTGTGCCACACAGCACTGTGTTTTCAAAATATACATATATAAGGGTTATGCAAAGTGTTGCCATGAATGGGCAAAGACCTGAGAGCTGATGGAGGAGAAGAAACACTGTGGTAGCTTTTGTTGCTCTAAATTCCTTGGGAAGAGATTTGGTACAAATTCTATCTATAAAAATATGTATATTCCATGGCTGGAGATACATGGTAATAGGTCAAAATTTTCTGCATCAAGCAAGAAGACAGAAGAGCTTTGCTATGTCACAAAGCGGAGTCTTAATCCCATCACTCCTTTGTCACCCTCCAAGGCAGCCGCATTATGTAAGCATCTGATTTGCATTGGGGACCTTGATTTCAAAGAAAGCTGTTTGCAATTCAATAAGCTCCAGCACCCTATTGCCTTTCATGGGATCCCTGCTGCCTATAAGACTCCTAATACTCTTTCCCCGAGTGGAGAACATAGAAGGAGTGCTTAAAAAAAAAAAAAAAAAAAAAAAAAAATCAAACTTTCCACTTGAGTTAGGGTTACATATCAAGACTGAGAAAACTGAACCTCCATCCTTTAGGATCTCTGACACAGACTGAGAAAGCTTCCAAGGCCACTGGGTCTGGCAGTGGCCAAGTTGAGCGAAGGCCTTGAAGTGAGAGCTGGAATAGTGTGAAGAGGGAGGACGAGGTGGCAGTGGGTAGAGGGAAAAGGACGTGGGGAGCCAGGAGGTGGAAGAGAGAGCGAGAAAGAGATGCAACAGAGATAGAGAGAAATTACAGATGGAAGGCAAAGGTAGGATTCATGGGGGAGCTTGCATCTCTTGCTTGTCCCTCTGGGTCCTGCAAAGAAAAGCATCATTTCCACCCTTGGAAAGGTACAAGTTCATGTGAAGGTCGTCAGCCTCCTCTCCTTTAGTCACTCCTTCCGGTCAGCTTTCTGGGTGTCCTGGGCCTGCTACAGGATGCTGTAAATTGCGAATTTGTACAGATTCCCCATTCTAAGTATTTAAATGAAGCATCTGACTTCTGCCCCCCTGCCTCATGTTTTTCTTTTATAGGCATGATTGACTGAATCACTGGCCACACAATTAAACCTTCACCAGTCTCTGACTTCCCTTCAGAAGTTCAAGGTCAGAGTGATAGCGCATGGATCCATGCCCCAAATCTCCATTCGTAGGGTTCGTATGTCCTGGAGGGCCAGTTCATCTCTAGAAAGTACCTGGAGGCTACACCAAGGTACTCATCAGCATGAATGCTACATTAGGATATTGTCCTAGGGAGCCCCTGAATAAGAAAAATACTCCTATAATTCAGAGAACCCTAGGAACTTTAAAATCCCCGACCACGAATCCAGAACAAAGACAAATTCTTTATTACATAGAAGCCCTCCTTTTAAAAGCAAGTTCAATTTTGTATACATTTGTCACTGAGGTTTTCATTAAATATATTTGATTTTTTAGATATGAGTTCTCTGCCAGGGAGGAGGAAGATCATGAAAGAAGCTTTTTTTTTTTTCATGGGCTGGGAAGAAGACAAAAAACAGTATATTAAGAATGCTTTGAACAGAACTGTGATATATCTAGACATTGGAATTTAGAACATGAAGACATTTCAGATTCTCTAATTCTACATCATAGCTTTACAGAAACAAGTTCAGAGGCTTAAATGATTCTCCCCTGATAGAAAATATAATGGGTTCTCAAAAAAGGATCAAAATGCACATTTCCTAGTTCTTTAAACCATACTCTCAACTGTGCCTTTATAACCACTCTCTTTTTAAGGCTCACACCTCCTGGCATCCCTGGACAGTTGTTTTTCTTTCATCTCTTAGGGGACTTAATTATATTAAACTCTCTTCCTCCTACATTCCGCTCTTCCTCTTCCCTCTCCCTTCATTCCTTTGCAACTCCAACGAGGCAGAGAGGAAATGATAAATTCTCTCTCTTGCAAGACCTGATCTCAGAAACTTGACAAGGGCATAAATGTGATAATTAAGTCATTTACAGCTCCCTGAGACATCAGGATGCCTTAACTCAGTTTCTTAAAATTAACCTTCTACTGGTGTTAATGAGGGGGATTTCAGAAAAGAGGCCCTTGGCACTTCTGTGTATAGAGGTGACTATGTATGCCACAGAGACAGTCTCCGTAAATTGAAAAGAAAAAAAAAAAAAAAAAAAAAAAAAGCCAGTCTTTTGTGGATTGGATCATTAACTGAATGTGCTACTTGACTTGGTGGGAGAATTGGAATAACAAAGGTACCTGCTGGCTGCTCCTCCTATTCTCTATCTACTGTTTTTCGCCCAGAGTTAACTTTTTTTTTATTTTTTTAAAGAATTTTTTATTTTATTTTATTTTATTTTATTTTCTTGTTTCAGAACTTTTGTTTATTTATTAACTTTTGTGGCCGGCTCAGCCTGCCCTGAGGGCAGGGCTGGCACAGCATGTGGTGCCGGGGACCGAAACAAGGTCCCTGCAGCCGGGGTTGGAACCATTGTCCCTGCAGCCGCCTAAGCTTTTCTAAGCAGTTGCTTTAGACCACTGAGCCATCCTGCTGGGCCCCTCCCAGAGTTAACTTTCTTAGGCCTGTCTTCTGCAGAGCCCGGGAATAAGAGACCACCCATCTGTAGGGTGGCCCCACCATGGGGTTCTTGTAACTCTGTAAGCAAAGGTTGCAGCTTTCTTTCCTGCCTCTTCTCAAGCCACTGGCGTTGTACCTCCTCCACTACACTATGCTACCCCCACCTTTCGCACATGTTCTTCCGACATGGAATTTTCTTTCAATTTTTTTTTTTTCACCTTCCTATGTACTGGCAGCTCATTGAAAAGCCAACATAGGAATGAGTTATCTTTGAATTCCTAATACTTAGATTTGACCAAGTTAGGGCTCCTCTATTCTCCTTGAGAAATCTTTAGAAATTCCCCACATATGAATTGGCTGGCATGCTTGGCATATGGTGTTTCCCAAATGGACTATGGACTCCTCCAAATTCAAGGGCCCATATGCGATTGGATTTTGAATCCCCAAACCTAACACTGAGCCTGGACTAAATTAATGTTTCATGAATGAATAAATGAATGAATGAATGATGTATATTATCATAATCTCAATTCTTCTTTAGAGAATTACAAAAAAAATTCTCTAAAATGTAGACTTAAAATAATATACACTTTTGGCTTTGGAAGAATCATTGTCCAATAACATTTTTGTGGGCAGATTGTCACTGGGTATACAAATGAGCAAATATGTAAAATCTCTTTCTACACTTCTCAGTATTCAAGGTTATTATTTTCCACCTGAATTTCACATCATGACATCATGTTTTTGTCTTTCCAGAGAATGTGCTGTGAACTTTGTTTTCAAATATAAACAAGAGCACTTCAAGGTACCTGCTGTAGAAAGGTAAATGTTAAAAGTCCTGATTCTTTGCAACAGCAAATACAGTAAAAGACCTGAAAGGACACTTTTTGTATCTGCACCCACAATTTTTATCTCCACCCTTACAGTTTGACAGAGTACACATGGAATTCTGGTGCAGTCTTGTATAAATATCACAAGAACTTTTGTTTTTCAGCAGCCTGAAGGATGACATTTTTCTCTGCTTGTACTCTGAGGCCATTGTATACATACCACAAAACTACAGGGCACAGCCCCCACAGAGTGCAGAAACAGAAGTCTAGGATCCTAGCATCGCAAATTCTCTAAGCACTGCTGAAAAATGATAGGATGACATACCTTGTGTCTTCTCCTCTGAAACATACCTTTGTTACATGCCCTACCTTCTCCACACTAGAGCATGTTGCTTGGAATTTGAATTATAAGTCTATAAATAACAGTTGAGCTACTGGAAGTGTACAAGGTGGATGTAATAGTGAGCCTTTCCAAAGTGGCAGCTCCAAGACCAGAACTTGCATTCTCAACACTGAGAATTTTCCAAGGTATGTAATGTTTTGTACATGAAGTGAGCAAAGAAGTGACAGGTTTTAAAAATAGAGCATAAAATTTCAAATTTAATAACATAGCATGATGTAGTTATTTGATTCGACTGCTCTAGTTTCTTTAGTAAGTGTTATCTGGGACTCCCAAAATAATGTTGGAAAAGCTCACGTCGGCTGTTGTAAAATGTACACAGTAGGAAACACAGAACAAGACATGACTGTTTGCACAAAATATTCCACAGAATTAATGAGATTTGAAAAGAACGTCAGTTTTCCTCAGAAGATATAAAGATTAAGATCCTTCCTGTTTTCTTTGAAATAAATAAGTAGAATTATTCTCTTTCTCACATTCCCCAGGCATGTTAAAAGTAGTTATAGTAATAAATGTTTGTGATTAACTAGGTAATTTTAAAAAAATTAAACTGAAATATAAAGTTATTGTCTCTTTAAAGACATAGTTTACCATACTGTAGATGACTTCTTTTATTTTTATATATGCCACTATGAAAATTTAAGTGTTGAAATATTATACATTTTTAGGGCATCTAGAATGTGGGGGAAGTTATTAATCAAAATAGTATGTATGTTTGATACATATTGTACTAGTTTAGTAGAAATTGTAGAACTTGCATAACCAGCCCAAAAGTCACTGTGAAAGTTTACAAGTTTGAATTAAAATGCTGTTATGGGAACTGGGATGCATATCTGTAAATGGCTAGTGGATCAGTTTTCTATTAAATTGAATGCTTCTAATATTTAAATAATCTATTACAACAATTAGGTAGTATGACCATATTGATATTTGAAAATGCTAAACTTCAGATAATATTGCCAGGTATGGGAATTATTTTTAATTGGGATTATTGCTATAGAAGCAACTCTTTATTTCACAGAAAATGTAATTTTTTTTTCTCAGTAAGTTTTTTTTTTTTTCCTCTCATGCTCCTTTTCCAGCTCTATCACAGCAATTCAGCAGAGTGGAGAAGACATTGCTAGCAGACCCCTGAACATGGCTGATCTTGATGCCTAGAGGACCTTTTAACAGGTGCTAGCTATTTGCAGTGACTTAGTTCACATATCTTGTTTATCCTAAGGCTGGACTCCAAGCAGGCTATAAATGGCAGTGGCTGCTAAAAGTAGTCTGGTGGTTTAGTGTTGGTAAAGTGCTTTGGTCAAAAGTCTCCCCTTCCTGTGGATGTTCTGATATAAAAAGGTTACAGACCACACTGAGATAGACCATGGAGGTCACTGAGGTTAGAACACTGAGTTCTGCCAACGACTTGCTGTGTGGTCCACAGGAAAGACATTTCAAGTTTCAGATTTTCCACCTCCCCATATGTAGAAGAGAAATGGTAGTACTTAAATGTATTTTCAGCGTGCTACAGTAACTAATTCTTCTGAAATGCTTTGAAATAAGCATCAAAGAGATTCACTTATGCACTTAAGCTTTTGATTTTGTTTGTTAATGAGGGAGAACACATTTTGCATGGAAGAAAAAAATTCTTGAAGATGCAATGATAAAATTCTATACATTGAATTACATTCATTTTACTTCATTGCATTAGGGTTATTGTGGAAAGTCATAAGACTGCTTTTACTTTATATGGATTTCCGCAGAAATAGTATTAGCAATGGTAACCAGCTCTAACTAAAAATCCAGAACTATAAATACAGAATAATATTATGATGTATATTTGGAAAACGTTCAGGGTAAAATTCTCTTCTCATGTCATTTAAGCATGGCAACATTATTCACTTGATTAAAATGGGATTTTCAATTAAGTTAATTTCCATAGAAAACTCACACTGGGTGTGACAAGCAAAGACATTCATTGATTTGTTCAATAGAAAAGTTCAGAGATATAGGAGTTAATTTACACTCACTAGAGAATACCACAGAAAGAAATCACAGTCGTATGCACAAAATTATTGTCACCCATGTGAAATATCAGTAGAAACTGTGGGCTGATTCATTCATCTTCTTTGTATCATTTCAAAACGGAGGAACAGGACCTGCCAAGTTTATCTCAAGGTAGAACACACAGTTAAATGTTTTGGTTGAATTACTAGAACTGTCTATTGGTTTTTAAGCAGTTCCTCAAATTTTATATTTTCTTCAATATAAATACTGGCCACAGGGGCTGGCAAGATAGCTTAGCTGGTCTAAAGCACCTGCTTAGACAAGCTTAGGCAACCACAGGGACCATGGTTTGATCCCCAGCACAACATGCTGTACCAGCCCCACCCTCAGGGCAGGCTGAGTCAACCATAACATAAATAAATAACTTATTTAAAGTTTTTAAAATATGTTATTGGCCACAGCAGATTGAACAACAAAGTGTGAGATCAGTGTTAAGACTGTAATTCTTAGAATAGGCAGTAGCTATTCTGGAATGGTGACATGATTTGACATGCAGTATTTCGGGGCAGTTTGATGAGAGGCCGGCTTCATTCCTCCAAGTCTGTCCTCTCAGGTTGCTGACTTTGTCATGACGGCAGCTTTTCTCTTGGTAGGAAACTGCCTAGCATTCCACACCTCAGATGTAGAAATTGTCCATCAAAAGAAGAGAATTTATTTCCCAAAAGTTTTAGGTGTCATTTCTGTTAGCCCCACTTAGGTGATATGTTCAACACAGACACGAATGTGGTCACGAAAGGCCAAAGACTATTTGACCACGACCTAGAACTGAAGTTGGTCTGGTTAACTGGACTGGTAGAGTACATCCTAAATCTGGCACTGAGCAAACCGTATTATGGAAGGAATGGGAGGAATGTGGGGAAATAACACAGGATCTGGAGATTCCAATCCTTGTGACCAGTAAACTGCTTGCAGCCCTTCTTTGTCCTTGAGATCTAGGATATTATTAGCAAACTGTCCTTTATGAATGCTTGATTTAGGATGGAAACTTTTATTGTTTGAAACCTGAATTTTTACTTTTTTCGTACCAGAAATTGAACTCAGGACCTCCCACTTGCCAGGAAGGTGCCACTAAGCTGTATCTACAGCTTCTGAATATTTACTTATTTGTGAAATACAAAATTTACACAAAAGTATTACATAAAACAGAATTTGATACAAAATAAAATGCAACAAAACAAAATAGAACTTACTGGACTTCAAAGGCTCCCCTTTCTCGTTAAGTGACATTCAATATGTGACTAACATTTCTAAGCCTATATTTAAAAAGAGAAGAAAGGAGACTAGGGTGTAGCTCAGGAGAGAAAGTTTGTCTGGTATGGATGAAACCCTGTGTTTAATTCCCGGAACTTTAAAAAAATAGTAATTAAAGATTTTTTTTTAAAATGGACTTAAAAAGCTTTCGACAAGAATTCTATGAGCTAATGTATACATGCCAAGGTCATACCTAGGGTCACCCAAGCAAATGATTAACTAGCACAGGTATTTTATAAAGTGTTATGAAAGTTGAAAAATGGCAGAGATCAGAGCCTGGGAGATCAGGAAATCTTTGCAGAGAACCTGGCACTTAAGCTTCAGTTCAACATCTGGATCGAATTTCCATGTGGCAAATCTCTCTGAGATAATAAGCAACCGTTGAGACGTATAAGATTAGGTCCGGCAAAATGCAGAGGTGGGAAAACAGAATTATACTCAGAAAATGAGAAGAATCAAGCTAGTGACTTGCCGTCTTTCATCCGCATCTTGCTTCATTCGCTTTTTCTCTTTCACTTTGGAAGTGAAAATGGGCCTAGTATTCCATCAGTGGGTCTTGAGCCATGGTCCCACTTTCTCGAACTATCCAAAGGAAAAGACAACACTATCAACTTATATAAATGATAGCTCATTCAGCAGGGCACTTTGAATAGAGTTCCCTGTTGGGCCATACTGCTGTCTTTAGTGCTAACATTTTGTAGTTTCTAACACACTATAAGCATGAATAAAAACACACGGACCTTTATTGAAAGTGCAACTAATTCTGCTTTTTTCTGACATAAGCAAAGTAACTTTCTATGTGGAATTAATTTTATTCTCAAATTGGCAATTAATATACTAATTAAGTGCATACTATGCACATTAATAGAGTACTCTTCACTTAGATAATGACAGAATTTCATTTTTTTGTAATTAAGCTATACTTTATCCAAAAGGATAAGTGTGCTCGTTTTCAAGAATGGAAAGAATTGAATGTCCTGAGTGTGACATGGTTGACTTTATTTTCCTTGGACAGGTTCTGCACTTATGTGCTTAGACACAAATGGAAACATAGTTGTGGGGTCAACTAACTTCACAGGCCCCCTCACCATCCAAATATCTCATGCACGATTTGCAGAAACCCCATTGTGGAATGCCATTGCTATCCCCTTTACTCAGAGTAACTTTTTTTCTGACCTTTATAGAATTATTTTTCACTCACTGATTTGAAATCTTTCTCTTATGGTTTGTTGGTAAGTTCAAGAGTTTGCATACTGAATGGCAAGCACTGAGCTTTTAATGGGAAGATTGGGTCAAGTTCTTGATAAAGGATGTGATGAGCATGGGTAAAAATGATATGAAAATAATAGACAAATGTCTCTCATATAAAACTGTGCATTTCGCCGGGCATGGTGGCGCAAGCCTGTAATCCCAGCACTCGGGAGGCTGAGGCAGGAGGATCAGTGCGAGTTCGAGACCAGCCTGGGCTACAAAAGTGAGCTCAAGGCCAGCCTCAACTGCGTACGTAGCGAGACCTGTCTCAAAAAGCCAAAAAAAAAAAAAAACAGTGCATTTCGTGTTCTTCGACTGCCTGTTGTTACTGTGCTTGCTTTCTGTGTTTGGCTGTTTGCTGGCATTTTTAAGCACTGCCAACTGTTCACTTATGTTTCCATTGCAGTGCCAGACAAAGAAGAACAGAGAAGCTCTGACAACAGAGAGGACTTTGAAGAAAGACCACAGGAAACCTGCTGTACGTCAGTCTCATCTGTACTTACCATTCAGTCGGCCACCCCTGCATCCTGATTAAGCAATCACAGAGAATTTCTCTGTCAAGCATACTCCCCCTTTTGTCCTCCCTGTATCATAGTTCTGACTAAAAATCAAATGCTGTTAATGAAGGTGAACAGCTACTTCAAGTTTGACTGCATCAATCTGATAAAAAAAAAAATCAGAAACTATTTGACTCAAAGTAAATAATAAGTTTGGGTCATGTGTCCAGTAGTGAAACGTTCTGATTAGCATGATAGTAACTCAGTCTGTATCACCTTCAGTCTTAGTTGGAGCTCATCATTCAGAACTTATGAAAAATAACCTATAAAAATGAACTGGTAGGGTGGAAAAGTTTATTATTACCCATTCTGCGTGAATGTTGTTAATATCAAAATTTTCATATATATGGACTTTTTGCCTGTAAAGATTAAAACTGCAAGAGAAAAAAGTTCCATAAATTCTAGTTTCAATCAAGACACGAATGCTAAAATGTTAACCTTATGCAATAGTAAGTTAATTTTTGGCATTTTCAGAAGCTGCAAATCATTGAAATATCTGTGGGATGCATACAATCCCTAGGGCCTAGGGAAAATATCAAAACTCTTTAAAACAGCAAAAAGAGTTCCTAGACCTAGCTACAAAAGTACGGGATTAGGGATGGCTCTACCTCTTCACAACAGGCTGTTATTACGACGATCTCAGGAAGGGCTGAATGTGGCAGGCGGGACCGCCCTTGTGAGGCCCCAGCAGCCATTTCTTCTTCTTGTTCCTCACAAGCTTCCAGAATGACTTCCGAAGACTTAGCGAGACAATAGCATCATGATCACTTTTTGAAAGGTCACCTATTAGTCAAACATAACTTGTTTTGCTTCACAGCAGGCTGACTGACGCTAGGTGTCTTCTATAGGGTAAGATGAACAAAATTCTTAATAAAGGAAGAGCATTGTCAGTTTCATATTCAGGCAAACATCCTCTTACGGGTGTGATTGCTTCAGCTTCCCACTCCTTAGACTTGTTTACTTTTCCTGGTGCAGGGACTGGCTTTGCAAATTGTGTCTGAGGTATATATGCTCCAGGTTTGAATATAGGTAAAAGTTGTAGTTTCCAGGAACTTGATGCCTATGTTAGTTGGCTTTCCATCCTGTGACAAAATATCTGAGATAATTGACTGAGAATAAGAAAAAATGTATTCCTGCGGATATATATATATATATATATGTTTTGTTTTTTTTTTTTTCCCCTGAAACTACACTCCATCGTCGTTTGGCCAACTTGCTTTTGCCATCGGGTGTACAGTACAGCATAATGGGAAGGGCAGAGAATGGAGGCTGCTAGAATGCAAAGACAGAGCCAAGAGAGTCTAGAGTCCCAACTTCCCCATGAGGGCATGCCTTTGATGATGTAACTTCCTCCCAGAAGGCCCCACCTCCTAAGTAATTCATCAATTCAAAGTAGCTGCACTAGTTGGCAACAAAACTTTCATCATGTAGTCCTTCTGGTCATTTGAGAACCAGACAATAACATGTACCATTTTACTGTTGTATCTTAAAAAGCTCATTTTCTCAGGAAACCTCCCATAATGGGTTCTTTTCATTCTTCCAAGTTGTGAGAGGTTGCTCAAGGAGTTTTATTTTATGGAATCATCTCAACTGGGTACCTTCTACATAGAAATGCATCCAAATTCTTTCCTACTTTCTCGCAATAATGTTGAACTCTCCTCTCTCCATACCTCTCACCATTCATCCGGCATTTCATTACTCAGAGAAAGCTTAATGTCATCTGCACACTGAGAAATTTAATTTAGCCAATTGAGAAAATGTAAACTACAATTGATCTTTCCATATGTCCAGGAGAACCCAGCTCTTAATCCTTTTGCATTTTTTTTTAAATTTTATGTGTTTGTTACAGGGTCTCACCATGCAGCTCAGAGTCATAGTGATCCTTCTATTTTCAGCCTTCCCAGTGCTGGGCTTGCGGGCTTGCACCACCACACCTCATCTTGGTGGCAGTCTCCATGGTCCTGAGGTGGAACCTGCACACTATGCAGTACTGGGCATCAAACCCTGGTCCTTGTGATCTATGCAGGTGCTTAGCCCATTGAGCTATTTCCACAGTTCTCTATCAGTTTGATTAAAAACAATGGAGTACCTAAAAGTCATTCTAAACATTATTGTATCAACCAACCAATATTTATACATTTTGAACTTCCTTAAAAATAAGTTTAACACATTTAATATTTTCCAGCTGTTTATAATAAACACATAAGATTCTGAAGAACGACTGTGAACTAAGCGGGGTGCCCCATGCTCTAATTTAACCCTACAGCTACTAGAGAGGTAGTTACTGTGAATTTCATATTACTACTGAGAAACTACTTTAGTTTTTAGGCTGTGTTTCTTATCTAGGTCTACAAGTCTAGTACAAGATGAAGTGAGAGATTGAATCCATTACTTAAAGAGTTAACAGTTAAAATTGGAATGAATGTAAGCATATTTTAAAAATCCAATCAGTCTTCTTTTTGGCAATAGCAACGTGCATGCTTAGTGAGCAACTGAACACCATGGACCTGCATAATGTAAAACTGAAGGCGAATTCTGTCTGACAACATTCAAAATAGTCAGATGGCAATTTAGAAGACTACTGAAGTAAATCTTTGCATTCAGTGTAAGTTTAAAAAAAATTCTGGTTTGTTTAGAAAATAAAACAGGCTTGACTGTTACAGACAAATAGAAAGGTGTACTTATCTTCGTGTGTGTGTGTGTGTGTGTGTGTGTGTGTACACACCTACAGATTTTAAAGGGAAACAAGACTACAGAAAAAAATAAGAAAATGTACCTAGAGCATAGAGAGAAATCATCTTAATAATTGACATATGTTTTTGAATTCAAGTTCAAATGTATTCCCAGAATTGGTAAGAATGATTTATGCTGAGGCTTGCAGAAAAATGACTAATCTGACAAAACAAGGCTGCAAGCAGGTGGTTTACAAAAAAGTGTTAAAATTCAGTATATAACAAGCATGAACTGTATAGTTTAACAACTGTTGTAGCTCAAATATTAAATTAAAATCAAATATGAATTGCCTCCTTAAAACACCTTTAAGAAACTAGTTTAAAAATGACTTCTCAATACCTCACGTCTACAATTAAAGCTCTTTTAAAAATTCCAAAATTTGCCTACTATAAGAGCTTCACATCATATAGTTAACAAGCTTCAGCAAAGTCAAATGCATTCACATGCACACACACACACCCCTTTAATAATGTCTAACAATACATAACATCAAAATATTTGATATATGAATATTTGTTAATAAATGCATTTGTAAACTTTATATGTACATAAATACAATAATGTATACTACATATGTGTATTTCTGAATATCTATCTATCTATCTATCTATCTATCTATCCTTAAATGGTACAGAATATGAGAAAGCCCAATGCCTATAGCTCAAGATAGAATATACTAAAGGAAAGATATTTTATACAATTATATATAATTTATATAATTATTTATATTTTATATAATATATATTTATATATTTATATATTTATATATTATAGTATATATTTTATATAATGTGAATGAAAAGAATATGATTAAGCTTTTAAGAAATTGCCATCTTAGTTACTTTTCACTCATTGCTGGGACAAATACCCGATACTCAGAATGAAGGAAGGAAAGGTTTATTTAGCTCACAGTTCATGGAGGTTTCAGTCTATATTTAGCTGGACCAAGGCTGAGTGGAACAAGGCAGAGAGCATCCAGTTCATGGCAGTGGAACAGGCACAAAATAGGGGCAGAGGCAGCCAACCAAACAGGGCAGCAGAGAAACAGCTCTAGTCTGTCTCTCTGTCTTGCTTTATATTATATTCAGGCTCTCCACCTCAGCCTTAACTGCCTTAGGCTACACCATAATCCCAGAAGCACTTACAACACATAATCCTAGGAATCATGGATCAAGTCTCAAACTCTAGATCAGTACTAAAACACATAATCCCAGTGACTCATGAGTCAAGTCTCAATCTATAGAAGTCCCCTCTCATGACTGCATCAGGCTTTGGGGGGACAACTAGACATAAACCATGACAATTGCAGATACATCATGCAGTAAGTTTTAGGTTAGTATTTCATATTTTAATCCTTGATAATACTGTACTAATTTTTTTCCAAAATTACATTTTTTTGGTGAAAGTGAATTCTCAATTAGAATTGTAAGCTTTAGTACTGTCTCATACCCAGAGACACACACAGAAATTGGTTATTTGAAGGAAATTCAGTCTTGGAACACATAAACTTAGATTCAATGGGAAGCAGATTTTCCAAAAAATGTTTGTTTAAATTTTCCTTTGGCTTAAAATCAAACCTATGTGTAAGTCTATGAACTAAACTTGTGGATAGTTTTCCCACATTTATTAAGTTCTGGTGAAAAGAAACATCATGCAGATAGTAGAAGAGTTATGCTAGAATTAAAAACAAGATCAATATCTTCATATTTTTTAAATCTTAGCTTCAGAATATTAAGACTTAATTATCTTTTTTTAAAAATCCTGCTCCATTATTCTGGGGGAGACTTAGTTCTATGTTTATTATTCATTCTCTGGCTTTGTAGGATGAATAGGAAGATTCAAACCATCAGGCACATAAGGAGCCAATTCAGCTTGAGACCCGGTTAAGAATGAAGTGAGGGCCTTGGTTGAGGACCACATGCAAAAGTGAGGGGCAGCTTTAATTTTGCTTTCATTCTATTTAGCACATCACTAAAATCAGCCTTTTCAGTGACTCTCTAAAAGGACCCTTTTAGCCAAATGGCACTCCATGAAGATTATTGCAGTGATCTGCATGGCAGTGTAAAATACGTGTCGCAGTAGGAAAAAGATCTTCAATACTGCTTCACATAGTACAACTCTCTAGCTTACCAGCACAAAACAATAAAACAGTACCCCAAATCTGAAAATTTCGATCACTTCTTTTTTAACCAGGAATTGAACGCAACCTCATTCTTGCCAGGCAGGTGCTATGCCACTGAGCTGCATCGCCAACCCTCAGTACTTTTCAGATGTCCCAGTATATGTCATCTCTGAGACTCAAGACTAACTCAACAGTGAACCTCTATAAAATCCAAGAACAACTCACTTCATCCCAAATTATCACAGGGAGAAAACATTCCTCAAAGAAGAAATAGAAAAGGAGAGGACCTAAGCATATCTGAATACACGTCAAGGCACATGCTAAGCCCACGTCCAGCATCTCGGGCTCATGTCGATGTGTAGTGGGAAGACTTCGTGCCTCACGATCATCTCCTACACTGGCCCAGCTTTGGTTGGCAGACTGTGCACATTCCAAGCATCTCCAGGTTTCTGGGATCTCGGCTACACCGTTGGCTTCATTCTTCCACCTCTCAGGGGTGCACTGCTGCCCCTCTCATGACTTCTTTTCCATCTGGGTCCAAGTCTCCCTCTGTCCACTACTTTTGCATTCTCCATGCCTGATTAAGCAGAACCATGTGGATGATGTCAAGGTGGATCACATTTGCAGCAGTCTCTGCGTGCATGGAGGGCTGGCACCAGTGGAAGGCATCTCAGAGAATCCATTCCTTAGCCCTTTTAGAGCAAGGAGTCCAATAGTCCAAGTATTCCTCCTTTGCCCAATGATACACACAACTTTGTACTTTACACACAACTTTTGGATCAAAACTTAGGTCTTGGGCCTGGCAGGATGGCTCAGTGGTCATAAGCGCCTGCTTGGGGAAGCTTGGGCAGCTTCAGGGACCGCAGTTCGATCCCCGGCACCACATGCTGTGCCAGCCCTGCCCTCGGGGTGGGCTGAGCCAGCCATAAAAAATGAGTGAATAAAGAAACAAAGGTTCTGAAACAAGAAAAAAAATAATAAAATAAAATAAAAATTCTAAAAAAAAAAAACTTAGGTCTTTAAATTTTTTCTGCTCTGCTTTTTGTCCCCAAATCTCACCATAAATCCAGCAAAAAGCATCCAGCCATATCCATTTTACAGCCTTCATATTGCCTGTTTGATATTTTTTCAGCCTAATGAACTAATCCAAGGATCTTGATTTCAATATTATACCAAGTCTCAGGACACAGACAAAATATAGATAATATTTTTTTTACACATTATCACACAAATAGCCCCTAGTTCCATGGCAAACGAAGCTTTTGTTTCCAACCACAACCTCAGCCTGGCCTTTACTCTCCACATTCCTGTGCACTTGGCTGTGAGTTCCAACCAGCATCATCCGTCAGGCTCTGTTCACAGCACACTGACACTGTGCTAGCTCACATGTCTAAACTTTACCAAGTGCCTCCTGCAAACCAGTTCCAAAAACATCTAAAATACATGGTCAGATACAGTCACAGCAGCAGTATCCACTCTCAGTACTAATTTTTTTGCATTCATCTACTTTCTCACTACTGGGAACAAATACCAGACAACCGTGACTTAAAAGAAGAGTTTCATTGGGCTCAATGCTTTTGAGAATCAGACCACCGTGGGTTGGCTCTGTGGAAGAAACATGGTGGCAGGAAAGCATGGCAGACCAAAACCAGTTAGTCCCAGGGAATCTGGGAAGCACAGCACGGGGTCAGTGTCCCAGAGGAAAAGGCCAGCTTTAAAGCCCAAGGCCACACCACTATGACTCACCCAAACAAGCCAGAAGTCTGCTTTACTAATACTTTGGGCAGCTCCTGAGTCAGTCAAGTTGACAACTAAGCTGAGCCCATGAAGAGACCACAAATTTTCATTCTCTTATAGGATGACAAGCAATAATGACTTGAACTTTGTCACAGATAAAGCTATCATGGTTCCTCCATGATATTTACGTCTGGAATAATGGACTTTTCTGGTGATGATCATTTCTGAATACCTATTTTCTCTAAATTTCTACTTTAGTATTCACACTTCCAAATAGCAGCCCTCATGCTCCTTCACTGAAGTTGATATCATTTTCCATAAAATCATTTGCCATAAAATGCAAGTTGCTTGATATATTCTGAGTTCTCTACACATCATTGCTGTACTTTTTTTCTTGAAGTCTTAAAAGAAAAAGAATGTGTATGTTCTTTTCGGATTTTAATCTCCCTATTTCCTAATAGGATTTATAGTTTAAATTTACGGTATTTCAGGACATTATATTCAGCTATCAGGAGCTAGGATCTAGCTGTGTAACTTAACTACTAGAATGTACAGGAAGCCTTCTCAATATCAAAAAATTCAATTTACCTTCCCTCTACCTTTATAACACTGACTTACTTTTCTACCATGGTATCAATAAGGTACAGCTTTAAAGGTTATATCATTATAAACCTAGAAGTATTCTGATGTTATTTCTCCAAATTTATTTATTTTTAAAATTTTACTGGACATTCTAGATCCTTTATATGTCTTATCAATTTTGAGATCAAATTTCCATTAATGAAAATATGCTTGCTGGCATTTCAATAGGAATTACCTTGAATCTATAGATCAATTTAGAGAGAAATGAAACTGTTAAAATATTTACTATTCCTACCCAAACCTAATGACATTAAATTTTGGGATTAGCATAAGATAAACACATAGGCTTTGATTTTATCTCTGTACTGGTACTTCTATTTGTGATTTCTAATTTTTTTCCCCTCAGTTCAGCTTTCCTTTTCTAACTTATAACATAGAAAGTTTCCAATGAGTCTTCAACTCACACTACGCACTTATACATTTTAACTGAACTCTTTTTCCACAGCCCAGGAGAACTGCCCACTTTCTGATAACATATGTGTAGTGTTGATATGTTGCATATTTAACATCTTTGCAACTATTACAGTGATTATAAGATTTCACCATCATGTGCCCTAAGATGACAGGTATTTTCTTCTGAAGCAGTTCACAAGGTTACTTTCAGTTTTAAATATTTGTTAAATATCACTTTAGGGGAGAAAGCAGAGAAGAAATCAGTATTGAGAGTCCATAATCATCTTTGATGAAGCTATAATTCTCCATTATAGACATGATCTAACCTTCCAGTCTGTGGTCAGTAGGAAATACTGAACCTCAAAATACCAAGTTAGCAGAGCTGGAGTTTTCAAGATGACCAGACATTAGTTCACCAAGAACTCAGAACCTTGTAGTTAGATTTGGACTTATACAGAAAGTTGGAAACACTTAAACACTGGGCTTGAACTGAGCTCTCTCTACCTCAAAGAAGATGGACCCCAACTCTGGCTTCCGGTTGACATGACAGAGGCAATGAATCAATAATAAATTGCAGTAAATCCAGGAGGCATTCTGATTTCTTTGATCAATAAAGCATCTGATATCTTCATGGCAATCAACCAAAAATGATGATGCCCGCTATCACAGGGAAAGTGGAAAAGAACTAGAGCGCACATTTACGAAACAGAAATTTAGAGCCCACTGGCTGGCATGTGTGAACTGCGAGGAAAGGGGTAAACATAAGTGTGTGAATTTAAGATTATCTTTTGTGTAAAGAAAACAACATGGGGGCCCGGCAGGATGGCTCAGTGGTCTAAAGAGCCTGCTTAGGAAAGCTTAGGCAGCTGCAGGGACCGCGGATCCCTGGTACCACATGCTGCGCAAGTCCTGCCCTGAGGGCAGGCTGAGCCAGCCATAAAAATAAATAAATAAACAAACAAACAAAAGTTCTGAAGCAAGAAAAAAAATTAAAAAATTTTTAAAAGTAATAAAAATAAGAAAACAACATGTTAGAACATTTTGGCTTGATAAATACAAAGGGACTATGTGTTCACTGTGCATGTGATTTATTTAACAAATTTTCTACATTAATTTTTAACTTAAAGTTTTAAACTTATGCACTGCATAAAATTTACTTACAAAATAAGTATGCTTTCAATTTTATCTTAATATGCAGGGCTTGGGCATTTAATCAATATGAGATGAATATTTAAATCATATTTCTCTAGAATAAAAATGTGAAGCATGACACAAAAGAAAATGTAGTTTTTTTGTATTACTCATTTAAA
>PVJA010030316.1:12116-26030 GCA_004027025.1 Myocastor coypus | reverse complement strand
TCTTTCTTTCTTTCTTTCTTTCTGTGGCTGGCTCAGCCCACCATGGGGCAGGGCTGGTGCAGCATGTGGTACTGGGGATCAAACTGTGATCCCTAGGCTTGTCTAAGCTTGCCTAAGTGGGCTTTTTAGATCACTGAGCTATCTCAACAGCCCCCCAAAAAACCTATAACTGTATGTGGTAGTGCACACCTATAATCCCAGCACTGTAGAGGTTGAGGCAGGAAGATTGCTGCAAGTTTGAGGCCAACCTGGGCTACAGAATTTGAGTTTGAGACTAGCCTGAACTACATAGCAAAACCCTATCTCAAAAAGACTAAGAAGGCTGGGCATGATGGCACATGCCTGTAATCCCAGCACTAGGGAGCCTGCGGCAGGAGGATCGATGTGAGTTTGAGACCAGCCTGGGCTACAAAAGTGATCTCAACACCAGCCTGAACTGCATAGCAAGACCTGTCTTAAAAAGACCAAAAAAAAAAAAAAAAAAAGCCCCTGCGTATAAAGTGCTGGGATTACAGGGATGAGCCATCACGCCTGGCTAGTATTCTTATATTTCTTACATAAATTATATACTACCAATATCTATAAAGAGAAAGTGTTAAGAAACAAAAAAATGCAAGTAAATAAGCATGAATTATGACAAATGCTGTCTCATTGTCAGTACCTATAATTCTTGTAGGATGGACAGTGAGATGCAGCCTTTGTCCACCCTGGGACTGTGCACTTTTGTGAGGAACAGCATTTGATAGCTGAACATACAGTGCACTTGGATCAGCAGTCCTACCTTAGGAAGATTGTTAAGAAAGCAAGCAGTACTTATAGCTATCTAGGAATTTTTATAATTGTAATTAAGTTGGAAATAATTATGTAGTTGTGGAATCATTAAACACTGATTATTTCTCTACATTGGCCTTATGGCTATGAAAGGTGAGAAATGGAAATAGGGCCAGAACCTTAAAAAGTATAGATCGATTACTGCCACATAAAGTAGCAAGGAAACTGAGCATGGTAGCATACACCTGTAATTCCAGCACTCTGAGAAGCTAAGACAGGAGGATCACAAGTTTGAGCCCCGTTTGGGCAACTTTTTACTTTTTTTAAATTTTGGTTTTGTAAAAACATAATCTTAGTATGTAGGTCAGGCTGGTCTCAAACTTGTGCCAATCCATGTACCTCAGCCTCCCTAGTGTTAGGATTATAGGTGTGTACCACCACAAGCCTAGGTAGTTGAGCTACTTTGTGAGATGCTGCCTCAAAAATACATACATACATACAGGGTGGAGTTATAGCTTCATGTTAAGGCCTTAGGTTTAATCCCTGTTACTGGAATTAAAAAACAAAAAGAAAAAAAAAAAAAAAAAAAAAAAAAAAAAAAAAAAAAAAAAAAAAAAAAAAAAAAAAAAAAAAAAAAAAAAAAAAAAAAAAAAAAAGCCGGGCATGGTGGCTCACGCCTGTAATCCCAGCACTTGGGAGGCTGAGGCAGGAGGATCGTTGTGAGTTCGAGACCAGCCTGGGCTACAAAAGTGAGCTCAAAGCCAGCCTGAACTGCACAGTGAGACCCTGTCTCAAAAAATAAAATAAAATAAAATAAAAAAGCAGGGGCCCTGCAGGATGGCTCAGTGGTCTAAAGCGCCTGCTTGGGAAAGCGTGGGTGGCTTCAGGGACCATGGTTCCATCCCCGGCACCACATGCTGCACCAGCCCTGCCCTCGGGGCGGGCTGAGCTGGCCATAAAAATGAGTGAATAAACAAAGGTTCTGAAACAAGAAAAAAAATAAATAAAATAAAAAATTATTAAAAAAAAAATAGGCCGGGCATGGTGGCGCACGCCTGTAATCCCAGCACTCGGGAGGCTGAGGCAGGAGGATCATTGCGGGTTCGAGACCAGCCTGGGCTATAAAAGTGAGCTCAAGGCCAGCCTCAACTGCATAGTGAGACCCTGTCTCAAAAAGACAAAAAAAAAAAAAAAAAAAAAAGCAATAGAGAACAGGGTAGCATAGGATTACAGCTGGCTATGATTTTGAATAATGGGGAAATGGTTAAGTATTTAAGTATTTAGACTTAGTATTTTAGGATGAATAGGTTTTTCTTCCCTTTTCCTTTAGTTTGAAAAGCTTTAGCCGGGCGTGGTGGCACACACCTGTAATCCCAGCACTCGGGAGGCTGAGGCAGGAGGATTGGTGCGAGTTCGAGACTAGCCTGGGCTACAAAAGTGAGCTAAAGGCCAGCCTGAACTGCATAGCAAGACCCTGTCTCAAAAAAAAAAAAAAGTTTTCAACAAGCCCCTGCCTATAAAGAATAATATGACAAACATGTACCCATCCCCTGGGGACCAAGAGTTGCTGCTATTCTCCTTTGGGTCTATCTGTTTCTTCCCACTCAGCACTTCAAGATAAATCTCAGACCTCAGACTTTTTCCTTTGTGTTTATATCAAAGGTATCTCTATAAACTGGGCTTTTCTCTCTCTGTCTCTCTCTCTCTCTCTGTCTCTCTGTCTGTCTTTCTGTCTCCCTTTCTTTTGATAGGATCTCACTGTGTAGTTCAGGCTGGATTTGAATTATGTAGTCTGGCTGGCCTCTTAACTCGCTGTGATCCTCCTGTCTCAGCTTCCCAAGTGTGAGGCTCAAGTGCTGATGTTAAAAGTGTGTACTGCCACACCAGGCTGGACATTTATTTTTTGTCAGGATACTCTTTTAATGTCTGATGAAGCTCACTGTGACAAGTTGTTATTAACTAGTAGCTAATCCATTGAAACTTTTTCCTGATAGCAGAAACATTTTCCAGTTGTTTTGTCTGAACCAGGAAGTGAACTGAACCCAATAGTACATGAGATATCTGTTTCTCTGCCAGTCTAGAGCTCTCCCTCCCTGTCATGTTAGAGGTTCTACTTTTGTACTGTTCTCATTGTGTAAACCAGTCAGATTTGCTCTCTGCTTCTGTATTTCTTGTAAGCTGAAAGTTAATATTGAGGGCCTGGTTAAGCTAAGTTTGGGTCCATGTCTTGGGGATGAGGAAATTCATGGACAGTGATGCCATATGCTTCTGTGCTATGTCTATGTTGCTGTCCTTGGGCTCACCAGAACCTCATTGAATGTTAGGCCTGCATGGCAGACATCCATCATACAAGTCGTTGATCCTCAGCAGGAGCAGGGCAACTTTGAACATATTTGAGAAGGTCAAGTAAATGGGCCCAAACATTCAGTGTAGAGTTGTTATTCTCCCTCAGCTGATAGCACCGCAGGCAGAGGACTGACTCTCAAATGTCTTTCTCCTTGCCTGGTTAGAAGTAATTTTACATAGATTCTGTTAAATGTGTATTATGTTGAGTCTATTGCATATACCCTGTAAATTGATCCTCCAGTTCTAGGGTCACTACTGAAGGGTTGCTGTGGACATGAAGGACCAAAATGTGCTGCCTTGTTGTAGGACTCCCTAGATGCAAGTTGTCTGTGAACTGAGATCTGTTGGGAGTACAGAAAATCTCTAACTCCAGGTGAACAAAGTGTTTAATGGCTAGGTAGGTTTTCATCTTTTTTTTTTTTTTTTTTTTTGTCTTTTTGAGACAGGGTCTCGCTATGCAGTTCAGGCTGGCCTTGAGCTCACTTTTGTAGCCCAGGCTGGTCTCGAACTCACATCGATCCTCCTGCCTCAGCCTCCTGAGTGCTGGGATTACAGGCGTGCGCCACCACGCCCGGCAGGTTTTCATCTTAAAGTCTAATTATGAACATAATGGTCCAGAGACGGTCCTACCTGCCAAATAAACAAGGAGAGGCAGGCCCAGAAGTTCTAATCAGTGTCACCATTTGTTCTTTCCCCTTTCCCTCCACCCTGTGGGATGATTCAGCAGCTCTCTTGCCTCCAGAACCACTGAGTCATGCTTGGCTTACTTTATCTGCTTCTTCAAGTATCTTCACAGATCCAGCACTTCACCATTGGCCTGCGTAGATACACCTGCCTTGCCAGTTGTGGCCTCTGATAAGCTCCAGGGGGCCTCATGTTCTTGATAGCTTCTTTTTAAAAAATTTTTTTTAATTTTATTTATTATTTTTATTCTTGTTTCAGAACCTTTATTTGTTTATTCACTCATTTTTATGGTCGGCTCAGCCCACCCCAAGGTCAGGGCTGGCGCAGCATGTGGTGCCGGGGATTGAACTGCAGTCCCTGAAGCCACCCAAGCTTTCCCAAGCAGGGGCTTTAGACCACTGAGCAATCCCGCTGGGCCCTTAAAAATTTAAAGAAGTTTTTTTTTCAAAAACATGATAATGGTACATTCCCAATAATTAATACAGTGCATATTGTTGTTCTCGTAGTAGTTATGCAGAGCACAAGTAGACACGGTAATTTTTCTAATCCATATTGGTACAAAAATTTCTTCTCATTGAGCTAAGAGAAAGTAGTTGTATACGTAGTCCAGTATTCCATAATCACAGCGGATTACTGGCAGAACTGGCGGTGTCACAAGCTGTTGATTTAAGCCTTTTACAGCTCAGCATACTAATCTAGCTTTATGTTTTATGCCTTGTGGTTAAACTTTTCTGCTGGATGGTTAAGGGCAAGTTAAAGCAAGACCTGCATAACAAAACATGTAACTTTTGGGGCTGGGGAGATAGCTCTGTGGCACAAGTGCCTGTTTGGCAAGTACAACGTTATGAGTTCGAACTCCAGTCTCACCAAAAAAAAAAAAAATAATAATAATAATAACTTTCATATCTTCCAAGGTCATTCAGGATTTACTTTGAACCCATGTACAGTGCTTTGTAGAACTGTTGTTAGTGTCAGCTGCCTGGATGAGTCACGGCCATTGCTTGACCAGTTTGCTCTTTGCAAAAGCCCGAGGGAATGTTTTCTCACTAGGTGACTCTCCTTAGGCACACTATACATCATCTATCCCTTTCCTCTGTCTGATAGCCTCTTGCATCCTCCCATGACCTAGTGCAGAAGAACACTGGAGTAAGGATGTGAACCCAGCATTTTCTGGTTCTTTTGTTAATGGGGATCATTTCTGCCCAGAATTTCTCATCCTTGAGGACAGAATATATTCATTGAACAATTAGCATAGTACCGTGTGCTCTGTTGTTGTATACCCTCATGTGATTTCTTTCTGTCAGCCATTCATGTCCACCAACAGTCAGTGGTAAAACCATGATCACAGGGCCAGGGATATAGCATAGCAGCATGAGCACCTGCCTGGCAAGTACAAGGTTCAGAGTTCCATCCCCAGTACCACAAAAAACAAACAAACAAACAAAAAAAACCATGATAACAGACACCTGTAAGGAGAGACTCTTTACATCTCTTTGATTTCATGTACTCAGTCATGGATGAAGCCAGTGCCATTGTTGTCCTTCCTATGAGGAGCTGTGACACAGGATCACACAGCAGTTCAGTAGTAGAATCTGTACTCTTCTGTGCCCTGCTTTTCAGACCTAGCACAGTGAAGGTGTGTCTGGTCTGCAAGACCACATCAGTGCAGCCATTCCCAAGAATAGAAGATGGGGCTAATAGCAAGCATTTTTATGGATGGACTCTGAGGGGCCATAGGAAATCTTGCATAGTAGTGGCTCCTGGAGAGCAGCTTAGAGGAGTGGAGTTTTCTTTCATGGTTTAAATTTTTTCTGTGGACATGTATTACCACCTTTTAAACTACCAATATGGACATTAGAGTCAGTGTGGCCTCTCTCCTGCAGGCTAATGCAGACCCATCTGTGATAAACTGTCTGCACAACCTATCCCGGCGCATTGCCACTGTGCTGCAGCATGAGGAGCGCCGCTGCCAGTACCTCACCCGAGAGGCCAAGTTGATCCTTGCACTACAGGATGAGGTGTCTGCTATGGCTGAAGGTGAGTGTCGCAGGCATGATCATGAGTCTGAGCTGCCTGGTGGCTCCTTTATTGCAGGCATTTCCAGAGGGGCTACTGATCAGGGTCAGCAGTGCAAATGTTGGTAGGGACTGTCCCACCCTATACCAACAAAGCAGTCAGGAGCCAACTACAGCTTTTGGTGCCCTGTGAAAGAGGAAATCCTCAAAATAGCCGTAGGGCTGTCTCCATTTTACAGATGAGGGAACAGTAGCTCAGAAAAGTAACATTGTCTTCATATTGGATTGATCATAGTTTGGGTTCACAGGAAGACTTCCCAAAGGGCTCATGTTGATCTATGTTCCTGAGTGGATGTGCCCACATTGATTTCCCAGTGGAAATAATTCTTCCCCAAATGATCACCCTACATGTAGGACAGGTACCCTACTTGGCTGTTAGGCCTACTAGATACTTTGCCTTGGTACAGGAGGAATGTCCAAATGGTAAGGTAAGTAGTTTTCTCTTTCTTTCTTTCTTTCTTTCTTTCTTTCTTTCTTTCTTTCTTTCTTTCTTTCTTTCTTTCTCTTTCTTTCTTTCTTTCTTTCTTTCTTTCTTTCTTTCTTTCTTTCTTTCTTTCTTTCTTTCTTTCTTTCTTTCTTGTTTCAGAACCTTTGTTTGTTTATTCACTCATTTTTATGGCCAGCTCAGCCCACCCCAAGGGCAGGGCTGGCGCAGCATGTGGTGCCGGGGATCAAACCGCTGTCCCTGAAGCTGCCCAAGCTTTCCCAAGCAGGCTCTTTAGACCACTGAGCCAACCCGCCGGGCCCCAGCAGTTTCCATTCTTTTTGCCATCTTGAAAAAGGATTTACCTTGCAAAGTCGTGAGTTTAAACTTTGGTCCTGCAAAAATAAATAAATAAATAAATAAATAAATAAATAAATAAAATTTTAAAAAAGGATTTACCTGAGTTATCAACTAACCAATCATAAAAATAGTTTTGCTGATAGTTTACAGTATAACTTCTGGGATACCTGAAGGTGCTTTAGTATGGAAATACTGATACTATACCACCATTTCCTGAAGTTAACAGCTCCATACAGAAGGGAAATTAAATAGAACTGAAATCAGATCTAGTCTTTGCAGCCAAAGTAAAAAGTAAAACCAGCAGTTGTCTCATAATTTTTTTTAAAAAGCTTTTTCAGGAGGTAGTATATGCCTTTTTTGTCATGTTTGAGGCAAGGACTCTGAAGTTGCTCAAGCTAGGCTAGAATATTGGACGCTCCTGCTTTATCCTCTCAGAGTACTGAGATTACAGGCACATGCCACCATACTTAGAAATTCACAATTTTATTAAAATATAAAAAAAAAGGAGTAGGGGTTTCATGTTGCTTAGTTTGAGCTGTCATTTTTTTTTTTTTTTTTTAATATATTTTAGTAGGGTCTGCAGGGTCTGACCACACAGATTGGACTCATAGTGATCTTCCTGTTTTCAGCCTCCCAAGCCCTGGAATTACAGGTGTGTGTCACCATGCCCAGTCTCAATCCCTATCTCAGTGCATGCCAGGGATAAGGGCTCGCACTGCATACCAGGGATTGAACCCTGGTGTCAAAATTTGTGAGCTTGAATTTGTTTTAAATATGTTCCCTTTTCTAGTGTTTGAAAGTTTCTTTGCCTTGGAAGTTCTAAATCCTTCTGTGTTGTGATTCTTACAGCAAATGAAGGTCCTCAGTCTCCATTCCATCACATCCTACCCAAGTGCAAGCTGGCCAGAGACCTCAAGGAAGCTTATGACAGGTAGGACAAGTGGACGCTGCATGTTGAAACTGTTCCTCATGCATAGGCCAGCTTCCCTGTGCCTCCCGGATTGAGGTGCATCCCTACAGGGACTCTTCTGGGCTGGTGTGCAGATCCTGGTGCTTGGCTGAGAGTGGGGTGAGAGAAGACAGGGAAGGGACAACTGTGTGGCCACTGGGTTTTGTTTTGTTGTCTTTTTGAGATAGGATTTCATGATGCAGTTCAGGCTGGCCTTGAACTCACCTTGTAGCCTAGGCTGGCATTGAACTTGGAAGTGATCCCCCTGTCTAGCCTCTCAAGTCCTGGAATTATAGTTGTATGCCACTACTCTAGCTAACCATTTTTTTTTTTTTTTTTTTTTTTTTTTTTTTTTTGCGGGACCAGGGTTCAAACTCATGACCTTGCACTTGCCAGGCAGGCACTTGTGCCTCAGAGCTATCTCCCCAGCCCCGTAGCTAACCATTTTGAAAGAAGTAGCCATTTTTTAAGGGACACTTCCTTTGCTGAGTGGTATGCCCCCCTCAGAACAATTAATTGTGTCTATATTTCTTTTAAAACTAAAAATAAACCTGAAGTTGTATATGAGATCCAGAAAATATTTTTGAATCACAAAATGTAAAGGAATATTTATTTATTTATTTTTTATTATTTTTAAAATTTTATTTATTTTTTTCTTGTTTCCAAACCTTTATTTGTTTATTCACTCATTTTTATGGCTGGCTCAGCCTGCTCTGAGGGCAGGGCTGGCATAGCATGTGGTGCCGGGGATCGAACCGCAGTCCCTGAAGCTGCCCAAGCTTTCCCAAGCAGGCGCTTTAGACCACTGAGCCATCCTGCTGGCCCCAAGGAATATGTATTGAGCATAGTACAGTAACACCTGCTGGGCTCCTCTTCAGCAGGTGTCACTACCTCTATCTCACCCTCAAGAAAACAGACATAACAAATAGAGCTTGAGCTGTGCCAACTCTGCTATGGGGGAGCTTGGGTTTTGGACACTGAGGGTAGGAGGCCAGCCAGCATGGGGGACACCATGAAAACATTACTTTGATATGATTATATTGGTGGCTGAGCACCAGCTTATTAAGTGTGGGCCAGCAAAGAACCTTTTCTTTTTATTTTCTTTTTTAATTGATGATTTATTTTTATTTTTTTTTTTCTTGTTTCAGAGCCTTTATTTGTTTATTCACTCATTTTTATGGCCGGCTCAGCCCGCCCTGAGGGCAGGGCTGGCACAGCATGTGGTGCTGGGGATCGAACCTCGGTCCCTGAAGCCGCCCAAGCTTTCCCAAGGAGGCGCTTTAGACCACTGAGCCATCCCGCCGGGCTCCAACCTTTTCTTTTTAAAGATGTTCTGCTGACCACGGTTGAGTGGCCTTGAGACTCGGTGCTGGAGCATCCTTCTGGCCCTGAATCTGCAGTTAGGGGTTGGTACCCACTGGTAGCCTACCTGGACCTATAGTTTTTCTGCTCCTGAACCTCCAGTGGCCATTATTGAGGTGCTTGTCACCTATAGCTAAGGGGCCACTTTGTTAGCCAGATGGCACATCTGATGCAAGCTTTTCTTTATTGGCCCAGTAACTGACTTCCCTGTGACCATGGTCTTTTCTGTTTCTTCTGCCTTCTCTGTCTTCACAATCTGTCTGTGCTCTCCTGCTCTCCCACATTTGCCTTGGCCATATATTCACCAGATGCTCCTCCCAGGCCTTCATAGGGTTTTGTATCCTGCCAGTGAGTTTTCTCCTTTCTCTGAATTCCCCTGAAGGGTGGGCTTGACCAAACAGGGACTCACTATATAGTTCAGGCTGGCTTTTCTTTTTTTTTTTTTTTTTTGCTACCAGGGATCAAGCTTAGGACCAAGCGCTTATGCCACTAAGCTATCTCCCCAGTCCAGGCTGGCTTTCAAACTCTGTGTAGCCTAAGCTGGTCTTGAACTTGTGGCAGTTTTCCTCTCTCAGCCTCCCAAGTGCTGGGTTTACATGTGCACTATCACACCTGACTTATTCTTTTTTCTTTTAATTGCAGCTTTTGGAAAGGTCATGTATTCATTTAGTTTAAAAATCTGTGTCATGGGGCCCGGCGGGTTGGCTCAGTGGTCTAAAGCACCTGCTTGGGAAAGCTTGGGCGGCTTCAGAGACCGCAGTTTGATCCCCGGCACCACATGCTGCGCCAGCCCTGCCCTTGGGGTGGGCTGAGCCAGCCATAAAAATGAGTGAATAAACAACAAAGGTTCTGAAAACAAGAAAAAAAATAAATAAAATTAAATTAAAAAAAATAAAATGAAAAATAAAAATCTGTGTCAAGTGCCATTTCTTGTTTCAGAATCTTTGTTTATTCACTCATTTTTATGGCCGGCTCAGCCCGCCCCGAGGGCAGGGCTGGCGCAGCATGTGGTGCCAGGGATCAAACCGCGGTCCCTGAAGCCGCCCAAGCTTTCCCAAGCAGGCGCTTTAGACCACTGAGCCATCCCGCCAGGCCCCTCAAGTGCCATTTCTGCTGCACCCTAATAGGATGCATCTCAGCAGGCAGCTGTCGCCTGTCCTTCCTCACTGATGGCTGAAAGCACAGAGACTTGCTTTTTCTTTTACACAGTAGTAGCACAGTGTACATACTATTTGCTCTTTGCTTTTGCTATTCAACAGTGTGTTAATAAGTAAGAACCTTTTTTTCTTTTTTTATCATCATGGTCAGCCAGCCCTCTCTCTTGAGCGTTTAACTGGTTACAGCCTTTGGCACTATTAGATGGTTACTTAATCATTTATGTGTGCTAATTAGTGTGCATGTATCCCTAAGATAAATTTCTAAAGCATTATCAGTGGGCAAAATGCATGTTTCCCTCTAGGGTTTTGCCTCAACTTAGATGTGTGCCAGCAATACATGGGGTGCCTTTCTCCTTAGTTTTGTCAACACTGGGTCTTGGTGAACTTTTTCATTTTAATTGATATAGGAGAAGGAGGATATCTTGGTCCCATGTTATCTTGATGTATTTATACATCTCTTCACATCTTTGAACCATCTGTATTTTTATTTCTGTGTGTGTTCTGCTCTGATCTCTCTCTCTTTTTTTCCCCCCAGAACCGGGGATTGAATTCAGACCCTTGCACTTGCCAGGCAAGCACTTATTCTACTGAGCTATCTCCCCAGCCACTGCTCAAATCTCTTGTGCCATCTTCTTTTATAGAGAAATACAAGTGACTTACCAGTGGGGGAGTTTTGATGTTAGTTGGAATGGATAGTTCTTTGTTTCTTGGTGACCTCTGGATGTGGGCCTCCCAGGTGTTAGAAGATGTCAGAGCAGCCTCAAATAGCTATTGCCAAAGTTTTCTATCCTTTCTGCTCTGGGGGACTCCTCAATACAGCTTCAGTCCAGATCCAAAGTAGGAGCTTTGTGGTCCTTTGTGGACCATGACTTTGTTCTCACATTGTCTCACTGACATTTTCTCTGCAGTGAGAGAATTGTTGACTTCTTGACTTGAATTGGCTGGTATCGGAAATCCCTTCCTTGCCAACTGTCACCTTATTCTAAATAGGAATATGTGTGCCTCAACTAATTAGAATTAAACTACAAGCAAAGTTCAGGTTAACTTAGAATGAAAAAGCAAACCAATGATCTTTATTTCTAAAAGAAGAATGGACTGGGATTTCTTAGGCTTGGATTGTGGTGAAAGGAACACCTTATCCAGCTGATTGCTTTTATGATCTGTGGGGTAGCTGCTCAGAGGTTGAGATGACCAAGAGTCATCTAGTGTGTTGCATAATTCAGAGAGTGAGAGATGGAACTTTTGGGATAAAAGAGTCCTAGGCTTTCTCTTGTATTTTTCCTCTGCCTGGGCATCCTGTTTGTCAGTGTCCAGGATGATGTTCCCTCCAGGTGACTCCCACCCAACTAGCCCTGGGTCATGGAGCCTGGCCTAGGGATACTGGGAGCTGCATTTCTTTATGGCAGAAGTCCTGGTACTCTTGTCCTCTGTACCTGCCTCTTCCTATTCCTAGCAATAGTACCTACTCAAGAGCCCTGTGGCCTGTGGACTTACCTCCATGTTTGTTCTACTAGGTATGTGGTTGGCCTTCAGGGCCTGCCCCATCCACACTGAGAGACTAAGTACACACTGTTAATCAGATAGCACAGAATAACAGCCCTTTTCTTCTGAAAGTAACTTTCTGTCAGATCACTGCAAAGAAAAGTTTTCTCAGAGAAGAAGCAAAAGAAAAGCTGTCAGAAGGTCTGTGAAATAGTTGAGCAGATTAAGCACCTGTTTGTTTGTTTGTTTGTTTGTTTATTTATTTATTTATTATTATTATTATTTTTTTTTTTGGTCTTTTTGAGACAGGGTCTCCCTATGCAGTTGAGGCTGGCCTTGAGCTCACTTTTGTAGCCCAGGCTGGTCTGGAACTCACACCAATCCTCCTGCCTCAGCCTCCGAGTGCTGGGATTACAGGCGTGAGCCGCCATGCCCGGCTAAGCACCTGTTTAAGCAAGCACAGGGAACAGGATTCAATCCTCATATCCCCTGAGTATGCTGAGCCAGCCACCAAGACCAGGCAGGCATGGTGGTACATACCTGTAATTCCAGTGTTGGGGATGCTGAAAACAGGAGGAGCGCTATAAGCCCGAGCCGTATAGTGAGACCCTGTACCAAATACATAAATTTAAAAAATAATAAAAATAAAAAGCACAAAAATAAAAAAGCAGCCGGGCATGGTGGCTCACACCTGTAATCCCAGCACTTGGGAGGCTGAGGCAGGAGGACTGGTGCAAGTTCAAGACCAGCCTGGGCTACAAAAGTGAGCTCAAGGCCAGCCTGAACTGCATAGCGAGACCCTGTCTCAAAAAGACAAATAAATAAATAAATAAACAAATAAATAAATAAATAAAATAAAAAAACTGTCAGAGTTAATGAGATTAGAAAAAGTAGAATGGGAAAAAAAAAAGAAAAAGTAGAATAGAATGTGTGAAAGAAATTGTTTTGGATATGTTATTTTAATTATAAGCCAGGGTTATAGTGCGGTTAAGTAGACTAGTGGCCCTGTCCCCTGGGACGTAAGCATCAGTGAGCATAAGCTGAGAATATAAATCCTGTAAGAAGCTACGCTATTTGTCTCAGCATCTTTTTCTCCCCATTGAGCTGTATGACCTCTGACAACATCTCACACATTCTTGTGACCACTAAATTGCATCCTTCAGGAGGGCAGAGATGTCGCCTCGCTTTTTTTTTTAGAATTTTTTATTTTATTTTATTTTTTTTCTTGTTTCAGAACTTTTGTTTGTTTGTTTGTTTATTTGTTTTTATGGCTGGCTCAGCCTGCCCTGAGGGCAGGGCTGGCACAGCATGTGGTGCCAGGGATAAAACTGCGGTCCCTGCAGCTGCCCAAGCTTTTTTAAGCAGGCACTTTAGACCACTGAGCCATCCTGCTGAGCCCCTCACCTTGCTTTTTGCAACACAGCCCTTATGCTCATTATGTAAAAGACTATAGCTTGTCCAGGGATGGTTAAAGGGTATATAATGGTAGAAGTCATGATGTAGGTTCCATGGGGGTGAAGAATTAGTTTATTGAATGGTTCTGTGAGTTAACAGGGCCTCTTGTTAGGTCTGGCAAGCTCAGAGCTTGGATAATACTGCCCAGGGTGTGGCTACATAGGTGGTGCTTAGTGTAAAGTCTTATACTGTTCACTATTCAGAGCAAGCCTGGGCCTGTGGTGCTCCTGCAAATATTCTGAAAGCTACCGTCCTTGTTTTTAAAAATGCATTTGAGTATACCATTTTGTTCAGAATTTCAAGGTAAGCCCCTTATGACCCACTGATATCCCTTGGGTCATGTAGCATCCCACCACAGTAGTAAGAAGCCCAGCCTTTGTGTGGGACCAGATGATGCAGAGTGTGTTACAGAGCCTTTCTCCTAGGATAGGAAAAACATGACCAGAACAACAAAAAAACCAAACTTTCAGTTATTAGCTGAAAATTGGGAGTTGGCATTTTTTTTTTTCTCAGATGCTGAAACATAAGGGAATTGGATAAACATGTATATAGTCCATCTTGGGTGTAAAAGATAAGAATATGCAGCCTCTGCATAGTCATTGCATCAGGATACTGGACTTTGGTAGTAGTATCTATCTCTTGTAGCAGACTGGGGTGGGCTCTCCTGGCTGCATGAAGTGTTGATAAGCCCAGGGGACAGTGTTTTCTTACAGAGTTACTTTCAGATGAAATCATTATCCACCCTGAATATAGAAGTAGAATTTATAGGAAACAAGGGCTCGAAGTCTTAAAGTGAGGCCCTTAGTCTTTTTTTTTTTTTTTTTTTTTTTTTTTTTTTTTTTTTTTTTT
>PVJA010030316.1:0-12016 GCA_004027025.1 Myocastor coypus | reverse complement strand
CTGAGCAGGCCATAAAAATAAATAAATAAATAAATAAATAAATAAATAAATAAATAAATAAAATAAGGTCAAACCTTTCTCTTCCCACTTCTTTACAGACTTTAATGGGGCTCTTGGCTTACCTTCTTGCTGTGAGAAATTTATGGGCTTCCTCCAGTACTGGAAGTGGGAGGTCAGACAGGCATATTCCTAGCAAGCTTTCCTCCTAGTGTGCTCCAGAGACTTGTCCAGGCCTATTAATGGCCTTCGAGTGTTCCTGGTGGTGGCCTTCAGTGTCTTCACACTACAGGGTTTAGAGCTTGGTTAGTTCATAAAGAGGCAGCATTCTCAGTGCATAGGGTTCAGAGGGAAAAGGCTGGTAGGTGAACAGGGGCTTGGGAGAGTGAAATAAAGTCCACGTGGAAACTGACATGGATATATTTTCCTCTGTACTGTTGTGTGAACCAAACCATGATCTGGAGATCTAAGTCAGCTGATGTAAGGATAGCAGCTACTTCTGAGCTGGGCAAATGTTATAAATGTTCCCTGGTTTCCTTTTCTCTATAGCTAGCAGTTATTTTGGTTTTCCATGGGGTGACACAGTTAATAAGATTAGAAAAATGGGAGTATGTTTGGAGGCCAAGCCTCCTGCTCTTGCTCACATGCCTGCAATCTTTACTTGTGCCTTTTTCTGTAATTCTTTGCAGTTTCAAATGTTCCATACACTTTGTCATGTTTTCGGCAGTACTGCTGAGTAGAAGCCCCTTACAAGACTTCTCTTCACAACTGTGCTGTGGTTAGGGAAATAGCATTAGCAGCAGATATAACCATGCACTTAGCTGAATAGGAGTGTCTTGGCCTGTCCATCCAACTGGGAGCTGGAAGTAGCAGAGTTGGGAGCCTTAGTACCTTTTAGTCAGTCTGCTATATGTAGTCTTGCTGAGCTCCCTGGCAGAGCAGAAACAGATGTGTTTGAAATGGCAAGAGTTGTGGTGTTTAATTCTGATTCTGTATTGTTCCAGCAGCTACCTTAAGCTGTACCATAAATAGGACAGTTCAGAAATAGAAGGGAAAACAAGTACAAATAGAATGAAGTGAAAGCTGGGCGTGGTGGCGCATGCCTGTAATCCCAGCACTTGGGAGGCTGAGGCAGAAGGATCAGTGTGAGTTCAAGAGCAGCTTGGGCTACAAAGGTGAGTTCAAGGCCAGCCTGAACTGCACAGTGAGACCCTGTCTCAAAAAGACAAAAAAAAACAACAAACCTAATTACTTTCTAAAGGTCTGTACTCCAAATATTACATTGGGTGTTGAGACTTGAACACATAAATTTGCCGGGCGTGGTGGCGCACGCCTGTAATCCTAGCACTTGAGAGGCTGAGGCAGGAGGATCGGTGTGAGTTCGAGACTAGCCTGGGCTACGAAAGTGAGCTCAAGGCCAGCCTGAACTGCATAGCGAGACCCTGTCTCAAAAAGACAAAAAAAAAAAAAAAAAAAAAAAAAAAAAAAAAAAAAAAAGAATGAAGTGAATTATAAAGGAAATAGATTTTTATTTTTTTTATTTATTTATTTTTTTGGTGGGACCAAGGTTCGAACTCATGACCTTGCACTTGCCCAGCAGGCACTTGTGCCTCGGAGCTATCTCCCCAGCCCCCTAGATTTTTATTTTTAGTTGACTTGTCTTCGTTGTGTTTTTTGTACAGGAACTCAAACTCAGGATCTTGCACTTGCCAGGCAGGTGCTGTGCCACTGAGCTGTATCCCTGGCCCTTGACTCATCTTTTTTTTTTTTTTTTTTTTTTTTTTTTTTTTTTTTTTTTTTTTTTTTTTTTTTTTTTTTTTTTTTGTCTTTTTGAGATAGGGTCTTGCTATGCAGTTCAGGCTGGCCTTGAGCTCAGTTTTGTAGCCCAGGCTGGTCTCGAACTAGAACTGATCCTCCTGCTTCAGCCTCCCAAGTGCTGGGATTACAGATGTGTACCACCACACACAGCTGACTCATCCTTTTTACCATGTGTAAAGTTAAGAGTTTACTAGACCTTTTCTCTTGTTCCTCTTCCATTTCTTATATGGATGCTGAGATCTTAGTTGTTGCTTAGTCAAGCATGTAACCCGATTCCCTGGACAAATCTCTCATGGTACAGTATTTGTGTCTTTGAAGCTCTGCTGTGCTGTCCAGTTTTGATATGAGACTTCTACCTAGCCAACATCTTGGCTGAAGAAGGGTGAAAATCTTTTGCATACTCAGCCATCTTTAAAAGACCCCAAGAATAGTACCTCTGGGAACCCATCTTGACATTTGCCAAACTGTCTCTCACGTGTTTTTCCCTAAAGGACTAGATAGTCCTTTACTCTGTAGACTCAACTATGACCTTTCCACTCCTTTTCCCACACCCTTCTTTGGTGGTGCTGAGGCCCTAAGAGAAATAGGTGTGAGTTTTCAGATTCCTCAGAAGAGGAACACCAGGAGAGTTGGGGAGTCATGGGACACATTGCTGTAACCAGATCGTTGGTGTTAGTAGAGATACTGAGATGTTGTGCTGGTTACAGATGTGTTTTGTTTTCTTTCCTCATTGCCTATTGGATGCTTGAGAGAATAAAGACTAAAACAAGTCTAAAACAAGAATAAAGGGCTTGGGAGATAGTTCAGTGGAATAAGTGCTTGCAAGTTCTTGAGTTCGATCCCTGGTACCACACACACAAAAACAAACAAACAAGAATAATGCAAAACCACACATCTGAGAGAAGCTTGGGCTGTTAGTCTGTAGCTTGAGACTTGAAGGAAGCAGTTGTAAGGATGCTTTGTGGGTGCCACACAGGAGGACTATGTGCTGCCTTCTCACTAGCCACCTCTCAGTGCCTGATACTGGTGTGTGTCGAGGGAAGAGTTACAGAGCTCTTTGTACTTTTTGATATGGGGGCAGACAGAGCTCCTTGCCACACCTGCTGGAGCTACTAGCCTGCTCCATACTTAGTTGAATGTGGTCGTCTGGCAGCCAGGAATAGTAGAGTTGGGGTCAAGGAGTAATGGAAAAAGCACTTCTTGGCTGCTGTCCTAGATGGTGGATAGCAAACAGGAAACATGATGAGGGAGGCATGGTAGAAATTTGGCGGCTTGGAGAGCTGATACATGCTTTGCTGCTGTTTGAGAACTGAGTTATCCCAGGAGCCTTACAGAGTGTTCCCTACCCAGGATGAGGAGGGTGTGTGCCTCTCTGGCTCTTCCAGACTGGCTGAGTCAGACAGGCTGAGGGGAGCATAGTAATTTCCTCAGGGCCAGACCTCACTTACTACCATCAGTTGTACCTAGAGACAAACTGAGGACCAGCTGTAGGAGCATTGCTTAATTATTTGTAATTCCTTCTCATCCTCCACTAAGCGCTCTTGGCACTTAGCACAGGGACTGTGTGGCTGAGCTTCTTGTAGAAGGGACTGGCTCCTCCATGATAACCTCCCTCCTTCTTCTGGGTATAGTTCCTCAGGGACTCCCAGTAAGGCCGCAAGGAACCTGTCCTCAGGAATAGGCTTCCTAGGCAAAGAAGACAGTGTACCCAGGAGTACAGCTTGTTCCTTGGGCCCTTTTCATTCCCCCACTCATGCCAGGCTTCTTAGTGCTACCACGAGTCCAAAACTTGGCCCATGGTGCAGTGAGCATCGAACACAAGCCATCAATCACCCCCTTCTCATGATTTTGTTGAAGCCAGGGAGACAACTTTAGACAGCAAACAGCATCGTGTGATATGGGGATCAGGGCAGAAGTGCAGGAAAAAGGGTCAGAGTACTAGTGGGTCCTGGGGTTAGGGGATGATACCTCACTGAGAAAGTGACACTTGAGACCAAAGGAATGAAGGAGCAGCTGGGATAAGAACTTGTGGCCAAGGGCAAGTGCCAAGTTCCTGAGAACAGGTAGACCTCAGTGATGAAGCAGGAAATGAGGTCAGAGAAATGTGGGAAGATCACATTGGGCTCTATGTTGTAGGGCCTTGGCTGGGAACCGGAGGAGACTTGGGCATCTTTAGGGGCTGATACTTTTTTTTTTTTTTTTTTTTTTTTGAGACAGGGCAGTTTAGACTGGCCTTGTGCTCACTTTTGTAGCCCAGGCTGGTCTCGAACTCACAGCGATCCTCCTGCCTCAGCCTCCCAAGTGCTGAGGTTACAGGCATGCACCACCACGCCCAGCTAGGGGCTGATACTCTTAGCAGTTTGAAAAGATCTGAATTCTGGATATCTCTGCAGATGGAGCAGATAGAATTTGCTGATAAGCAAGGAATTAGGAATAGTGTTGTTTTTAGCCTGAGCGTGGTTTGGAGCCTGAAGGAACTGGATTGCTATCTTTGAAAGATTTTGGAGGTTTGGTGTGATGGTGGGGCATTACAGCAGGATTAGACAACCACCTATGTATTTGTCTACAGCTTGGTATCTATGTGCATTACATATGAAATGCTGCTGAAGCTTGTAAGGTATAGGAAGGTGGGTACATTGTACTTCTCACTACTAGAATGGTCTAAGCAACTTGACCCCCACCCTCTTAGGAAACAGGCCCTCCTCTGTCTGGCTACCATTTGGTGACTAAATCTGTATCAGGTCTGCATTGAAGGCCCCTTCTCAAGAAGAGCATACTCTGGATGTCAGGTGTTTGCCAGAAGCCGAGGCTAGCAGAGGGCCTGATTTAAAGTCCTCTGGTGCTATTATTGTTGTTGTTGTTGTTGCTGTTATTATTATTATTGCCAGCTCAGCTTGCCCTGTGGGTGGGGCTGGCGCAGCATGTGATGCCTGGGATTGAACTGTGTTCCCTGTGGTTGCCTAAGCTTGCCTAAGCAGGTGTTTTAAACCGCTGAGCCATCTCACTGACCCCAAGGTGCTTTGACCTTCCAGGAGAGAAGATGCTGCTTCTCTAAAGCTCTGGCAGGGTGGTTAGGAGATAATTTCTGGAGCTAACCAGAAACACATATGTGTGTATATATTCCTAACCTATTTCCTTAAGTACACTGAGATCTGAAAAGATGCTTTCTTTTAAAAAAAAAAAAAATATATATATATATATATATGTGTGTGTGTATGTGTGTGTGTATATATATATATATATATGTATATATATACACATATATATGTATATATACATATATATATATATATATATACATATATATATATATGTTATTCAATTAGGCTCTTAGTAAGAAACTTAGAGCACTAATTTATAAGGATAAATTCCATTTGTCAGAGCAAAAACTGATTGCAGATAGCCCCAGAACTGAGGAACAACTTTGATTTTTGCTAAAATCCGTGAGTCCACCAATTTCTGGATCCACCTTGATCTACCTCTGAAATCTGGTATCTCTTTCTTGATGTCTGAAGTTCTCACCTTCCTGGTATCTGGGTTTCTGCAGCTGCTGCTTCTTGAAATAAGCATCAGTGAGGTGTTTGGGTATATAAATTTTTATAGAGGTGGCAATGACAAATTCCTAGTGTGTTTTTCGTAGAAGAATATGATTAAGCCTAAGAGGCCCAATCACAAGCAGCAAGCCACTGGCCAACTGCTTCAGAAAGACCGCTCTCTTGCCTCTGTGACGCCAAGTGAGGATGATCAAGAGGGTGCTGGGAGTGGGCTGGGGAGATAGCTTAGTAGAATAAGCACTTGCCTGGCAAACACAGGGTCATGAGTTCAATCCCTGGTACTGCCAAAAAAAAAAAAAGATAGTGTTGGGAGTGATGCTAGCTCCAAGTTTCCTCACATGCTGACTGAAGGGTTTCTTGCCATGGCTCAAGAGCTTTCAGGGCATCTCTTCAGTAGGGTAGTATCTAGGCATTTTTCGAAGCTTGACCACTTCCATTCTTGTCCCCACCAACTGGTTTTATGATCATAGCAAGAAATTTCTCCTTACTCTTCTAAACCTTTGATTTAGCAGCTCTGTAGTTGCTCTTGTACAAAGCCTTTCTGGAGTACATAGCAGATTGTGATTATCTACCAATTCCTCTAACCAGGATAGGATTTTGGCTACAGTGGGGTTGCCCCTTGGGCTTTTTTTTTACCTTTACCTTACCCTTTTACCACTGGCAGGTCTTCTTGGCTTTGGGTTTCTTCTCTTTAGTGTCTGGCTTCTCAGTTTTTTCACCCATTATCTTGCAAGATGGGAAAGGGCTTTTTTGGTATTTTAGTAAGGACCTACAGGGTTCTACAGGGTCTCAGTATGTAGATCAGACTCATAGTGATCTGCCTATGTTCAGCCTCCCAAGAGCTGGAATTACAGGCACATGCCACCATGCCCAGTCCAAAAGATACTTTCTTGCTCATGAGGTTTCCACCTCAAGTTTCCTCCAACCAACAGGGCAGCGTGATGGGGACAGCATTGTTGAATACGGCGTTGTGATTTGTGCATATGTTTGTCCATTTAAAAAACATGATATTATTTTGTTAGTACTCTTTCATCTGCTTTGAAGCAAGTGAAGGAAAATTAAACTAGTGCCTAGAGATTGCAAAGTGGGGGAAGACCCAAGTAGCCATCTTGCCGGCCCCCTCAAGGGTTTCTGCAGTTTTCTAGCTTGAGGTTGCCTTCAGTGACTGAACAAAAATGTTTTACAAAAGTTACTGTGTGAACCTAGATTTTTGTTTATTTATTTATTTATTTTTGCACAGGACAGGGGATGGAACACAGGGCCTTCTCACTAAGCTCCATCTGGGCCCTTTTTAACTTTTTTTTTTTTTTTTGTCTTTTTGAGACAAGGTCTTGCTATGCAGTTCAGGCTGGCCTTGAGCTCACTTTCGTAGCCCAGGCTGGTCTTGAACTCACACCGATCCTCCTGCCTCAGCCTCCCGAGTGCTGGGATTACAGGCGTGCGCCCCCATGCCTGGCTTCCTTTTTAACTTTGTGAGATAGGATCTCCCTAAACTGCCTAGACTGAGCTTATACATATGTTTATAAAGTTCCTATGCTAGGCATGATGACAAATACCTGTAATCCCAGAATTTGAGATCACTATGAGCTCAAGGCCAGTCTGGCTTATAAAGTGAGTTCAAGATCAGTATAAACTGCACAGTGAAACCTGTCTCAGGCCGGCGACATAGCTCAGTAGTCTAGTTTCAGAACTTTTTTTTTTTTTTGTCTTTTTTGAGACAGGGTCTCGCTATGCAGTTGAGGCTGGTCCTGAGCTCACTTTTGTAGCCCAGGCTGGTCTCGAACTCGCACCAATCCTCCTGCCTCAGCCTCCCGAGTGCTGGGATTACAGGCGTGAGCCACCACGCCCAGCTTAGCTCAGTAGTCTAAAGTGCCTGCTTAGGCAAGCTTAGGCAACCCCAGGGACTGCGGCTCAATCACTGGTACCACATGCTGTGCCAGCCCCACCCCCAGGGCAGGTTGAGCCAGCCACAACATAAGTAAATAAAGTTTAAAAATAAATAAATAAATAAAATTAGGGGCTGGGGAGATAACTCCATGGCATAAGTGCCTACCTGGCAAGTACAAGGTCAGGAGCTTGAACCCAAGTCCCACAAAAAAAAAAAAATTTTTTTTTGTCTTTTGGAGACAGGGTCTCGCTATGCAGTTGAGGCTGGCCTTGAGCTTGCTTTTGTAGCCCAGGCTGGTCTCGAACTCGCATCGATCCTCCTGCCTCAGTCTCCCGAGTGCTGGGATTACAGGTGAAAAATTTTTGATTAATTAAAAAAAAATAAAATGATAGGGGCCTGGCATGGTGGCTCAGTGGTCTATTTTTTTATTTATTTATTTTTTTCTTGTTTCAGAATCTTTGTTTATTCACTCATTTTTATGGCCGGCTCAGCCCACCCCGAGGGCAGGGCTGGCGCAGCATGTGGTGCCTGGGATCAAACCGCAGCCCCTGAAGCCACCCAAGCTTTCCCAAGCAGGCGCTTTAGACCACTGAGCCATCCTGCCAGGCCCGGCTCAGTGGTCTAAAGTGCCTGCTTAGGAAAGCTTAGGCAGCTGCAGGGACCGCGGTTCGATCCCCGGCACCACATGCTGCGCCAGCCCTGCCCTCAGGGCAGGCTGAGCCAGCCATAAAAATAAATAAATAAACAAACAAAAGTGCTGAAACAAGAAAAAAAAAAAAAAAGATCAGTATTGTGCTAAAAAAATAAAAAATAAAATAAAATTATAGATAGATAGATAGATAGATAGCTGTCACAAAAAGACAAAAAAGTTCCTATGTGAACTGGTAGGGTCAGAAGATGTGGCTAGATGGTAGGGTTCTTGCCTTATATGCAAAGACCCTGGGTTCAATACCCAGCATTGGGGATTAAAAAAAAAAAATCACACTATACTTAGGAGAACTGCTAATGGTGCCCATTTTTTACAGCTTGTGTACATCTGGTGTGGTACGTCTCCATATCAACAGCTGGCTGGAAGTGAGCTTCTGTTTGCCCCACAAGATCCACTATGCCTCCTCAAGCTTGATTCCTCCTGAGGCTATTGAACGGAGCCTGAAAGCCATTCGGTGAGAACTGGCCCCATCTGTCTACTCTCTGCAAGGATGGTAGCTGCTCAGCCATTACCAATTGCTTTTATTCCAAAAGTTCTCTTTTTCTTTTCTTGCCACAAAAGTTGGCAGGTAGAAGCCAGTTACTAGGAAAAACACATGATTATTGTATCTGCTTTTGTCTAGAAATGACCCATTCCAAGGCTCCCCTGAACCCTCCTGGCACCACTTGGGTGAGTGGGGCTTCTTGTGCCTAAGCCAGGCAGCCTGCCGGAAAGGCTGTGTGGCTGGCTAAGGGGATGAGTATGGCCTTAGGTGAATTTATCTTCATAATGCTTATTGCCCCATGTTCCTCTGCCCTTGAGCCAGAAATCATGGAATCTCAGTTTCTTAACTAGTGTCATAGTCAGATGTGATGGTGTATACCTATAATCCTAGCACTCAGGAGACTGAGACAGGAAGATCACTGCAAGTTGAAGGCCAGCCCAGACTATGTAATGAGTTCAAGGACAGCCTGAACTATATACCAAGACCCTGTCTCAAAAGACAAAGAAAAAGAAATCTGGGCCTGGATGTGTAGCTTAGTGTTAGAGCATTTTCCTATCATGATGTCTCCAGTGCTAAGGAAAAAAAAAACCGCCATGAATGAATAATGATGCCTATAATCCCAGCCCTCTGGGGGACTAAAACAGGAGGATTGTGATTAGTAGTTTGCTGAGACTGTTTCAAAAACACAGAATTTTTTTTTTTTTTTTTTGAGACAGGGTCTTGCTATGCAGTTCAGGCTGGCCTTGAGCTCACTTTTGTAGCCCAGGCTGGTCTTGAACTCACACCGATCCTCCTGCATCAGACTCTCAAGTGCTGGAATTACAGGCGTGCGCCACCACACCTGGCCTCAAAAAACACAGAATTTTTTTAAAAAAAGCCTGAGGATGTAGCACTTTGTGTAAAGGCCCTGAGTTCTATTATCAGAATCCCCCCACCCCAGAAAAAGGAAAGAAGAAAAGAAGGAATCTGGATCCTCTCCAACCCCCTCCCATCTATGCTTCAAGTGAGATGTTTTCCTTCCCAGAGACTTTGCTAAGCATATTTTTATTCTGTTTATAGTCTGTGGAGCTTTTGCATTTCCTTTGTTTGGGACCACTTCCTTAGGGAAGATTAATTTATTTCTTCAGTTAGTAAATGTGTGTGAGGCAGTTTCGTGGGTGGGATGTGGAGTCAAATGTTCAGGACCTTCCAGTTTTGTGCTAATTTTATTTTTTCTGGAAAGTAACAGTAGTCCTTGAAGATTATATAAATGCCCTTGGATACACTATGCTTTTCTCTCCAGTTCCTCTCAACCTTTCCACGGTTCAGTGCCTGCAGGTACCAGCTATGCCTTGGTATATTCTAGGAACATACTTGGTCCAAGGGACCCTGAGATTCTGCATGTCCTCACCACCTGTGATTTTGCTCCTTAGCCCATATCATGCTCTGCTGTTGCTCAGTGATGAGAAGTCCCTGCTGAGTGAGCTGCCCATTGACTGCTCCCCAGCTCTGGTGCGGGTGATCAAGACCACATCTGCTGTGAAGAACCTGCAGCAGCTAGCCCAGGATGCTGACTTGGCCTTGCTGCAGGTAGGGACCAGGGGACTTGAACGAGTAAAAAGGATGACTCTGGGTACAGCTCCTGGAGGCAGCCCCAGAGTAAAGGTGGGAGGCTCAGATAATCAGACCATCCGCTGTGCCACATTCCCAGAGTCTGTTTGAGAGCTGCTATATAGTCTTTCATAGACATGGGTGGATCCTTGAGTGGCTTGCAATTTTAGCATCTAAGTGGGACTTGAGTGCCGGGCTGGCTTTGTGAGCTAGCTGGTCCTCAGGGAAGGGGAGATGTGGCAAGGTGCACTGTGGGAGAAAGGAGGGAGGTGCGTGCCGCATTGGGCAGAGGTCTAGAGAACGGAGCATCAGAGTTTGGGTGTATGGGAAAGGGAAGAGAGTGCAGGATATCATCCAGTTAGTGAGAGTCTCACAATAGCACATGAGCAAGCATGTGGCAAGTGAGAGCTAGAAGTTAATATAGGTTCTAAACCAGAGCCAGGACTGAGCAGATAGCCTCACCATGTGCACATGCAGTAGTTGTTATTTTTTGTATAAGAGGCCACCCACATTGTGAGTTAGGTGCTTGTGGGTTGCCCTTTGGCCATGAACCTTATTTTATCTGCTAATTAGGCAGCCTTACATAGGGCTATGGATGCCATCCAAGTGACAGCTTGAGGGAAGGATCAGAGGGTTAGATGCCTCCAGTGGCCAAAACCCAAGATCTGGTGGTGTGTGCCACTTGGCCACCTGGGGGCAGCAGAGGCCTGTGTTGGTTTTGGCCTTGTCATTGAGGTGGGTGGTGGCAGCTGAGAAGCAGCGCTGGTCGAGGCAAGCCTACTTAGGCCCCTTCAGCTCAGCTTCCTGACTGTTGGGGGCTGTGAGGTTTACCTCAGGGAGGCATTGGCATTGCTGGTGGACTTTGCTTCTTAGGCCCAACAGGTTCTATTTTCTAAGCCACTGTTTTGATTCTCTTGTTCAGAATGAGTTCATCCTTTGTACCCATAACCCTTTATCTGCTATGTGAGGGTATTTAGCAAGTTTCTTTTTTTTTTGCAAGTTTCAACTTTGATATTTCAATCTAACTTCCTGGGCTGGAACTGGATAGGACCCAGTAATAACCACAGCCTGCTCTGTAGCATCCACAGGACCAGAGATTTAAATACACCTGCAGAATAAGGGATTATAATGTCTGTTCTAACTGTACTGGTTACATGGTAGATAAATGTGAGTATTTACATGTCCTATTTTAAGCTTTGAAAGGATCTGGACACTCTTGACTGAGCTGGTTGATGAGTTTGTGCTGGATATGCGCCTCACCCCTGTTGTCAGAGTCTCTTGGACAAAGCTTTGATGTCTCCTTCACTTTCCTGCCTTGCCTTGAGTGGGGTAGAGGAAGGAATTTGATGTTTTTCCATCTGTGCCCCTTCCCTGCTGGACTGGTGCCAATCAGGTTTGTTGCTGGTGTGGCTGTGTGGAAGCCCTCTGGGGCCCAGACATTGTGGCTTACTCTGGCAACCTCTAGGACTGCTGTTTCCTATAGATGTTGCATGGGGAGCAGTAGCCCATGGTAGTTCCAGCCCTATGAGGAGCAGCTGCCATAGGATTAAAGTCACATTCCATTTGGACCCAAAGAGGGTCAAATTTTTTTTTTGTCACGATAAAGTAATTTCCAGGCATGGTTGCGCATGTCTATAATCACTTCTACTTAAGAGCTGAGACAGTATTGCAATCTACAGGCCAGCCTGGGGAACTTGGTAAGACCCTCTCTCAAAAATGGACTAGGTTCCCAGCACTGCCTGCTGTGCTGGCCTTGCCCTTGGGTGCACTGAGCCTGCTACCGAGTCTGGGCATGGTGGCACATACCTGTAATCCCAGTACTGGGGAGGCTGGAGACAGGAGGAGCACCCTGTACCAAATACATTTAAAAAAAAAAAAAAGGACTACAGATGCAGTTCAGTGACAGTGCTTGTCTAGTAGGTATAAGCTCCTCTATTCAACCCTAGTATCAAAAAAAAAAAAAAAAAAAAAAAAAA